>CM053031.1:246447987-246637987 GCA_028564925.1 Lithobates sylvaticus | reverse complement strand
GGCGCTGGCGGTAAAGCGGCGCTATATTTAGCGGCGCTTTACCGTTGTTTTAGCGACGTTATTCGGCCACTAGCGGGGCAGTTTTAACCCCCACTAGTGGCCGAAAAAGGGTTAAAACCGCCCGCAAAGCGTGGCAGCGCTTCCCCATTGTTTTCTATGGGAAGGGGCACTTTAGGAGCAGTAAATACACCGCTCCTACAGCGCTCTAAAGATGCGGGTGGCAGGACTTTGCAATCGCACCGCTCCAGTGTGAAAGCCCTTGGGGCTTTCACACTGGAGACACAGCAGCGGCTGTTTTAGGGCTCTTTGCAGGCGCTATTTTTAGCGCTGTAGCGCCTGCAAAGTGCCCCAGTGTGAAAGGGGCCTTACTGAAAATTGCTAACGCTCTAAACACTCTTAAAATGCTGCTAAAACGCTATTAAAAAAAAGCTATTACCAGCGTTTTTATCCAGTGATTTTCCCAGTGTTTTTTTTACCTTAAAAAACACTAGTGTGCATAGAGCCTTAGGTAAAAAAAAATGTCCTGCCTTTACAACCACTTTAATGAAGCTTAGAAAGTGTCTCCATGCACACAAGCTTCAAAAAAAAGCCCTTAGCAGCAGCTTTTGAACATTTTCTTTTCTGCTTCGAGAAGTAAATAGTATTGTCCTATGTGTCCATGTACACTATTTTAGTCTAGAAGCTTCAAGGGGTTGTAAACCTTTGTGTTTTTTCACCTTATTGCATCCGATGCATTAAGGTGAAAAAACTTCTGACACTGACCGGCCCCCCAGCCCCCCGTTTTACTTACCTGAGCCCTTCTTTCCCTCGGCGGAGACGTGCTCTTCCTCTCTGCCTGGGGTTCTCGGCTCTTGATTGGATAAATTGTTAGCAGTGCAGCCATTGGCTCCCGCTGCTGTCAATCAAATCCAATGGCACGTCTATAGACGCAAACGCTGGACTCAGGAGCGCGCCCGCAAAGTAACCCCCAGGGAGAGCGCTTCTCCTAGGGGGTTTACCGATGCGAGGAGGAGCCGTGAGTGCCGCCAGGGGACCCCAGAAAACGATGATTGGGGCCACTCTGTGCAAAACTAACTGCATAGTGGAGGCAAGTATGAGATGTTTGTTATTTAAAAAAACAAAGGTTTAGTGTCACTTTCAGCTTCTAGGAGAAGAAGAAAAACAATTTTTTTTTTGTGTTTTTGGGAGCAATTTGCCAGCAGAAAAAAAATCTGAAAGCTCCTAACTGTTTCTAAGACCCCTTTCACACCAAGGGCGTTTTTCAGGCGCTATAGCATTAAAAATAGCATCTGCAATCCGCCCTAAAACAGCTGCACCATTGTCTCCAGTGTGAAAGCTGGAGGGCTTTCACACTGGAGCCGTGCGCTGGCAGGACGTCAGGAAAAGTCCTGCCAGCAGCTTCTTTGGAGCGGTGAAGGAGCGGTGTGTTTACCGCTCCTCCACCGCTGCTCCCCATTGAAAGCAATGGGGCAGCGCTGTAATACCGCCGGCAAAACGCTGCTATTGCGGCGTATTACTGGGGGTTTTAACCCTTTCTCGGCCGCTAGCGGGGGGGTAAAAGCTCCCCGCTAGCGGCCGAAATGCGCCGCAAATCCGACTGTAAAACGATGCTAAAAATAGCAGCGTTTTACCGCCGATGCTATGGGCAGCGTGGTGCAAAAGGGGTCTAAAAGCTAGCACAAAAATGCTATTATGAGCATTTTTCATTCAGTGTTTTTCTGGCATTTTTTTTAACTTATATTGTGCATGGACCCTAAAAAAAGCTTCAGACTAGCATATACACGCTAAGGAAAACATAAAACAAACCTTTTAACCATATACTGCAGGGATATGCAATTAGCGGACCTCCAGCTGTTGCACAACTACAAGTCCCATGAGACATTACAAGACTCTGAAAGCCACAAGCATGACACCCAGAGGCAGAGGCATGATGGGACTTGTAGTTTTGCAAAAGCTGGAGGTCCGCTAATTGCATATCCCTAATATGTACTCAATAAAATAATCCTTATTTTTTTTAAAGAGTAGCAAGTACATCAGTCTTTCTTCATATTAGGCTTCTGTAGTTCCTTACATATCACAATGGGAGTCTGGTGTAGGAAGAGACAGCACTCAGGTTTTACTACTTTTCACGATACACAGGAAGCTTTCTGATAGGGCGAAAGAGCACAATGACCTGATCAGTGTGTTGCTGCTCCATCACTATCCAATTACGGCCTGGGACAGTCCTTGACCAAGCTGCATTGTTTTAATTGAAATAGAGAACAGTGAAGTCAGAATCTGTCTGGGTTGTCTGATAGGGGTGTCTGGGTCAGATCTCTTTCTAAACAGGATTATACTGTATATTTTATTTTAAGGTAACACAGTACACACTTATATATTTTACATTTTAGTCTTCCTACACTTTCACTTTAAGCAGCAGAAATCTGCAAACATGAAGTAGTGCTAAAAAGCCGTTTGTACTAAGCCCAACATACACAGACTTCATGCAGTACTGCTTCCCGTGTTGTGAAACATGGCAGATACCAGCGTCCCGTGTAGTTCCCTTCCTAAGAAATAAAGCTAAATATTTGTAGGCTTGCTTCAAGTAATTGGTGTGCTTTTCTTTGTTTGACTGAGAGGTCAAGATGGGGAATGTGTATCAAATACCCCATAATTTCTGTGCCTTCAGAAGAAAAAAAAAAAAAAAGAAAAAAACGGATTCTTGGATGAGAGCCCTCCTATGAGGTTAACCATCATTTCATGATGTTCCCATTCCTTTTTAATGAAATACATAACTGCAGGGCAATAAAAATATTTTGTGTGGATTTTCTATTGGGCAACACACCACAATCCGCCCAACCCATTTCTGTCTTTCATGCGTTGTAGTAGCTACATTCTCTGCGTTAGACAATGGAAAGAAAAATCCATTCTTCTGCATTGTCTTGGGACTGGAAAATGGAGTCAAAGTTGAAAAAAGACAAGTGACCAATAAGGTCAACAGGAAAAAAATAAAAAAAGTGAAAAAAATAAAAAATAAAAATCAAGTGAAAAAAAAAAAAAGAAGAGTAAAAAAAATCAAGAAAGTAGATTGCATGCTTAGAATCTATTGATTACAAAGAGCAAGTGGCATACTTATGCCCTGGACCACTCTTTTCTCCAGTGCAGTTTATGCATTCAGTTTGGTCAAGGAACTGCCTCCCCCTGTGATTTGATAGTGAAGAAACAGCAAAACACTGATTAGGTCATCCCTTTGCTCTTTCCTCCTAGCAACAAGCTCTTTGGATTGACAGTAAAGTGCAATACATTAGAGCCTGAGACGTTTTCTCGCCCTTCCTCTCAAAGGGCCAAATGCAAAGAGTTGTGCTGTGCGGGGTGGGGGGTAGAGGGAGAATACAGGAGGCCCATAGACTGGGGTGCTATTTAAAATATTACTATCACAACTGCTTGTGCTCTCAACCTGTCAAGTCATCAACTGGCTGGTGTGATAATTGACCACATGTGCATCACCATGGCAACTGCAGATCAAACAAGATAGCAGCTTCCTTGGTTGTAAGACCCCTTTCACACTGTGCCGCCACAGGCTTCAGCGGTAAAGCTGCGCTATTTTTAGCGCTGCTTTGAAATCGTTTTAGTGGCGCTATTCGGCCGCTAGCGGGGTGGTTTTAACCCCCGCTAGCGGCTGAAAAGGGGTTAAATCCACCCGCAAAAAAACGCCACCGAAGTGGCGTTTTGCCAGCGGTATCGCAGGGCTGCCCAACTGATTTCAATGGGGAGCAGCGGTGGAGGAGCGGTGAGTTCACCGCTCCTTCACCGCTCCAAAGAAGCTGCTGGCAGGACTTTTTTCTGACGCCCTGCCAGAGCACCTCTCCAGTGTGAAAGCCCTTGGGCTTTCACACTGGAGTGAATGGAGCAGCTGTTTTAGGGCGGTTTGCAGGCGCTATTTTTAACGCTATAGCGCCTGCAAAATGCTCCAGTGTGAAAGGGGTCTTAAGGATAGGCAGGTTTAGTTCCACTTTAACTGTTCCCCAAGTTACATTCAAGGCGTGCCGTAAATGATAGCCGTTATTAGAATTGTATTACGCTCCCAACCTAACTGTCAAGACATCAAATGGTTGGTGTCATAACTGATCACTTGTGCAGCACCATAACAACTGCAGATCAAACAGAGACTAAGATGGCAGCTTCCTTGGCTGTAAAGGAAAGAAAGGATTAGTTCCACTGTAAAAGGAGAAGTATTGCCAAAGCTTTTTGGGCCCTACTATGGATCTCAGGAGTGCAGTTCGTTTTGCACTCCTGTGACCCATTTTCAACCCGGGGGGCTAAAGTCCGTCATCGGCTGACATCACCATCAGCTGGCTCAGCCTCTCAGCGAGAAGCTGGGAGACTGAGCCAGTCATTCCTGCCCCCTGCACAGCCCAGTGCTCCAGTGAGCGCTGGGGGGTAGATCAAAGAGCCGGAGACTGACAGTCACGGCTCTCTGCTCAAACCAGGAGGGAGAACTAACTGATCAGCGATATTTGTTCGCTCAGTTCTCAGTGCAGAGGTGGCAGGGGACAGATGTAGCATCAGATCAAAGCTGCAGCACCATAAGCTCCGCGGGGGCGGAGTGAGACACGTTGGGGGGCGGTGGCCTTGCAGGAGCCCAGGCTGAGGTTGTCCCTCTCCTACCTCTATAGGACTCCATGGATGTGTGGCACCAGGGATCTTTCCTCTCTTCCAATGAGCAAAGGGTATCTGTCTAACTTGTTTACAGTTTAGAAACAGAGGTCTGGGTAGCATGCATTTGCAAACATATGTCGAAAAGTTGAATGGCTTTGTCAGGGCAGCTCTGTATTGTGTTTATTGTTTAACAGTGCTTCGCATAGACTGTACCTTTGCTGTTCCTCTTATCTCAATGGAATTTAAAAAATAATCCTTTTGCCATGCCAAAAACCTGAAAACATTACAACAGCTTTGCGCAGCAATTTGCACCAACAAAATCAGGATCGGTCCATACAGGAGTCAACCAGAATGTTATCCCAAGCACTTCTGTGCATTAGTGGTGCCTCTTATTACAAACAGAGCTTATCCAACATGTGTGCCCAGAATGATAACCAGAAGTGACAACCAGAATGAAGAGAGGGGGGGGGGGATAGACACAGAATGAGGGTCAGCAAAATTCCCATTGTGGAGAAAGACAACTATTCGGTAATTCACCATTTTTATTAAATTAAACTTGTGGTTTCCTTTAAAGCGGAGGTCGGGCGTTTTTTTTTTTTTTTTTTTAAAGTCAGCAACTACAAACACTGTAGCTGCTGACTTTTAATAAGGGCACTTACCTGTCCAGCGAACCTGGCATGTAAATGCGGCAAAACGGACGTTTTAAACGTGGGTTACCATCTGTCAAGTTAAATCGTTCAGGAGAAAAAAAAACATCCCGTGTACATGAAGCCTTAGGGCTCTTTCACACGGATGGTCCGTATGTCCGTTTTTCATCCTTCCGTTTTAGGATGAAAAACAGACATACATGTATCCCTATGGGATAGCGGGTGTCAGCGGATGAGCATCCGCTGACACCTGCTCTCGTCCGTGCCCGCTATGCTCCGTTTCTGCAGACGGAGGAAAACCCCATTTTTTCATTCATCTGCAGAGCGGATCGGATGACGACGGACTCTACGGTCCGTCGTCACCCGATCTCCCATAGGGGAGAGCGGCGCTCTGACAGGTCCGTCCCTGCACTGTGTGCAGAGAAGGACCTGTCATCTTCCTGCTCAGCGGAGATCGCTCCGGCGATCCCCGCTGAGCAAGCGGCTATCCACGGGGCGGATCTGCACTGATCCACCCCGTGTGAAAGAGCCCTTAGGCCTCAGGCCTCATGTACACTGCTGCTGGTAAACGGACGTTTAGGAGCAGTTGGGTGTTTTTTTCAGCTGCTCCTGAACTCTCCTCTATATTATGTCATCAGTACATGTACACAGGGTCATTTATAGTCTTTTCTAGGCAGTTGAGTTGAGAGGCTTATTTTTGAACGCAAAAAAAAATGGGTTCAGAAGCTGGGTTTAGAGGCATTTCCAGCTCCAAACGCTTCTAAACGTGGCTAAACGTGGTAACTCACGTTTAGCTGCGCTTTGTTTACAGTCGTTTTAAATTTTTGCCAAAAAATGCATTCAGGGAGGATGTTCAGAGGCATCTGAAACTCCAAAAGCCTGTAACAGCTTGTAAACGCGTTTAGCCGCGTTTCGTTTAGAGGCGTTTTTAATGGAGAAAATTTTTTGACTATTTTCAATGTTAAAAACCCTTTTAAACTCAAACACGCCATGTAAACGCGGCACAACAGACATTTTTAAACGTCGGTTACTATCTGTCAAGTTAAATCGCTCAGGAGAGGTTTTAAAACGTCCCGTGTACATGAAGCCTTAAAGTGTTACTAAACCCAGGACCCTGCATTCACTATAACTGGTCTCACACAGCACACAGAACATGGAAATGCAATAGTTTTAGTAAATATAAACTGCTAAATACCTTTTCTCATCAGCAGGAATCTATTCACAGCCCTTTTTTGGCAGTTCGCACATTAGGTTTACTTTTAGTCGCTTCTTGGTGGAATTGTTTTCCAATTATCACCCTATTTTTCCCATTCCCCGTTCTCTGGTTGGGCTTCACTGATATTATAGTTATATCTGCACTTGCCCTACTCTACACCCAAGTATGGGATATATGGTATATATGCTGATTACACACATCCATATTCTTTCTAGAAGCTCTTCTGTATTTTTGGCAACACTCACGGTTACATTCAGGGACTACGGCTCCATGGATAATGGTCCGCCCCTGGTGCCACCATGTATGGGCCCTGCACGCTGCCACATGCCCCTAGGGGAACTTCCAGTTCTCAGTGTCGCACTTTCCCCTCACAGCGGCTTTGCAAGTACTCTCCAGACAGGGGGTTATCCCTGTTTTATGCTTTTTTTTTACTCATTACCCCAGTTACTTAGAAACATACACATTTAATTTCAGATATACACATGCTTGCTCCTGAAGAGTGGATACAATTCCATGAAACGTGTCAGTTTTGTACACGCAATGTTTAAACCAATCATGTGTCCATTTTCAATATTACCATGTTTATATGAATTAATTGCAAATTATGACAATTATTTTTACAAGTGGTCCTGTGAAGCGTCTCGCCTTGATCAGATACAGCCCCCAGATCAAGGCGTGACGCTTCACAGGACCTCCTTTCTGGTGTTTCCAATAAGAGATCCAAACAAACAGGGGACCTCCTGGGGGCCATATTTGAGGCTCGGATCCACGTTGGTGGGAGTCTTACTCTACCCCCTACACACTTAGGGAGGTGGTGGATTCTTAACTTAGAATTCACACCAGCTTGTATACTCTACGGTGGGGCGTACCACTAGGGACCTTGTTCTGGGGTCCCACTGCATCTGATACGTTTATATCTTATTTAGGATTGGTTCCATCATGAGCTGTAATTACACTGCATCTCATCTTACTCTCCACCCCTGATGAAAGTTTTCAAGCAAAACTGGAAACGTGTCAGGTTTTGGGGTGCCCTACCCCTATGAGAGCACAAGTGTTATTGTGATGTTCTAATTTTTTCTTGTACTGTATTGTATATTGCTCAGATGCTAGTCGTCTGTTTTTATATTGTTTGTATTAATAAACACTGTATTTTATAGTTTTATCGCATGTGTTGGTGGTCTGTGAAAGTCCCATTCAGGGGGTTCTTCTTGGTCTATGACTTCTATCAATGTCTGGCCAAAAAATTAGTAAAGCTTGTAGGAGGCGTTCTCATTCTCCTCTGACTGTCCTATGAGGCTGCGTGACCCCTGACCCTCTGTCTGGACAGTGCTGATTGGCCTTGTGCTGATAACAACGCTCTAACAATACACACCAAACTGAGCATGTGCAGAGTGCCCCTAAGGCTCTGAAGTACCCATCAGGAGATTGATTGGGGACAGTAAAAGAAGGGGAGGATCAGAGAAGACCGGATCAAACAGCCTTTTTAAGCAATGCAGAGGATTGACCCCTTAGATTCCACAGTGAGTATAACAAGCATGCTTTACGGCATATACAGACTGATTTTACTGTTGTGGCTTTAGTGACCCTTTAATAATTACTGTGCTGAATTCATTTGTCTTTTATATCTGTTCGGAGTTCAAATTTTTCAACTATTCATATCTGCAGTGCTTTTAGAAGGTAATTGGACTACGTTGCTGAAAAGTGAATTAATAGTATCTACAGCAACAGACCACTTCACATTATCACCGAGGGCAGTTAAACAAAAATCTAACAAAACATTATTAGGTTACAACTAACACACCCTGTATGCTTTCAATGACGATGGATAGTATGGTATAATAAACAAAGAATTGGCAAAGAGTTGCGCAAATTAATAAAGTTCCTCTTTCGTGGTATATAGAATCAATCATTAACGGTAATTATAAATTGTTTGAGATTACAATACATCACAAAGCCATAAAAACAGAGAGGTTTATGACAGCAGAGAAAGGTCAAGATCACCGGGTGGACAAAGTTTGCTTCGAGGATGTCACCGTGTGAACGGAAAACAGCAGATATAAATCAGAGTAACAACTTGAGGGGATGGAGAATTTAGAGAATTGCTCAGAGAAAAAACTTTACTCATGTACAGGTACCCACATCGTAAATAGTATTGTAAAAAGTGTAGGTGGGTTGGGGCAACAGGACTTCATCGGTACCGTAGATCGTCTAACTTGACATATTTCGCGGTTTGCTGCTTCTTCAGGAGAACAGAGGGAATGAAGCACTGAAGAAGTGGAAAACCACGACACATGTTGAGTTAGACGGTCTACACATAGTTACCTTCTCTGGAGTAGCTTCTCAGTTAGAAGTAACCCCCCCCCCAGCACCGTCAAGAGGGACATTACTGTATATTTTGAAATGTTATGGTCTTTCTGAATTGTGCTATAAACTATTTATTTACAATAAAATTGATTAATTTTATAAAAACTTCTTTGTAATGTACCATGATGGAACAAATAAAATCCTGTTGCCCCAACCAACCTACATTTTTTCCAACTTAAGGTGGTGCTTCCCCCTGAAAAAAAAAAAAAAAAGGGGGGGGGTTCCTCGTAGTCTGCCTCCTTCGGTGCCTGGGCTGGTGACATCACTTCCCCTCGGCGCAGGAAGGGCTCCCTCCCTCCTGTCAGTCATCTGGGACACGTGACGAGTGGGGGGCGAGTGGAGCTTCGACCCCCCCCGCATCGCTTGATCCTGGAACAGGTAAGTGTCCAATTATTAAAAGTCAGCAGCTGCAGTATTTGTAGCTGCTGACTTTTAATTTTTTTTTTTTAGGGGAACACCTCTTTAAGGAGATGCATTCTAAAATGTTCATACTCAGGTCATCCAATTGGCCAGCAGTGCAGCTGTAATTATGACCATTAAGGCGGACTATCACCCAATAAGGCTCCATTCATGCTTGCGCGACTTGTCATGCAACTTTGGACATCATGACAAGACGTTTTCCATGTTTTACAATGATCTATTCATGAACCATTCATAACTATGTAACCTAAAGTTGCAGCAACTTCAGATTTGTTCATGCACTACTTTGGTCTGACTTTCATGGAACTTGAGGGCCACAAAATTCATTGTTAACCCTCAAAAGTTGCATGAAAAAGTCATACCTGCATGTTATACAATGCAACAGTTGTGCAAAGTTGTCCATTATCACTGGTCGAAAGGCCAAAGTCGTATCCAAGTTGCACCCATCCAAAGTTGCGTTAAAGTTGGCGCAACTTTAGATATAAGTATAAGTGGATCCTTAGGCCCCTTTCACACGGGGCACGTCTGTTTTGATGGACTGCTCAGCAGGGATTGATCCGTTGATCTTTGCTGACCAGGTGGATGAAAGGTCCGTTTCTGCTTGCTGTGCAGAGACAGACCTATTAGAGCCCCACTCTCCTCTATGGATTTGGCAGACCAGATCCGATCAGATAGAGGCAGATAGAGGCGGATGTCAGCAGACATGTCACCATTGACATCCGTCACTCCATAGAGGTGAATGGAGTGTCCTGAAAAACGGACAGGCGGGCCTGATCGGACAGCATGTGTGAAAGGAGCCTCAGGCCCCTTTCACACGGGGAGGATCCGCTGATAGGACTCCGCTAGCTCACCGGGGGAACGCTCTGTTGATCTCCGCTGAGCTGGCGGATGACAGGTCCATCTCTGCTCACTGAGCAGGAAGGGACCTGTCAGAGCCCCGCTGATTTCTATGGGGAGATCGGACGAAAATGGACAGCATGTTTACTTTCATCAGATCCAATCTGATCTGATCCAATCCGCCAGACGGATGGCGAACCTATCGCCATACGTCTGTTTTGAGCAGATTGGATGGCAGACGGGTGTCAGCGGACACATCTCCGCTGAAATCCGCCTGCCCATAGGAGTCAATGGGTGGGCTGCTCGGATCCGCCTGAAAAACAGACAGGTGGATCCAAGCGGACTTATTGTGTGAAAGGGGCCTTAAAGCGGAGTTCCATCCAAAAATGGAACTTCCGCTTTAGGTGCAGGTGACCCCCTGACATGCCACATTTGGCATGTCATTTTTTGGGGGGGGGGGGGGGGGGGGGAGAGCGGATACCCTCTTTTTAGAGGCATCCAGCTCTTACTTCCTCCCGGGGCTCTGCAGCGCTGAAAGGAAGTATACCTCTTCCCTCTCCCTCCCTGCAATCTTCTGGGACATGTCACAGGTCCCAGAAGATTGCCCGGCCATTCACAGCACACAGCGCAGGGCCCCCCCTGCCCCAAAGCACCCCCCCCCCAATGTTAAGTGCATGCAGCCTGTTACGGTTCAGGAGGGAGGGAAGGGGGGCACTTGCTCATCCCCACCTCTTTTCCTGACCTGCCGGGCTGTGTGCTCAGATAAGGGTCTGGTATGGATTTTGGGGGGGACCCCCACGCCGTTTTTTCAGTGTGGGGGTCCCCCTTTAAATCCATACCAGACCAAAGGGTCTGGTATGCTCCTGGAGGAGGAACCCATGCCATTTTGTTTTTTTAATTTGGCGTGGAGTTCCCCCTAAAGATTCATACCAGACACAATGTGCCTGCATTGTCGGGATAAAAGTAGGATCCCCGTTCATTGAAGTCGGACAGATGTCAGACTTCAAGTCACAGGGCAAAGTTGGTTTCACAGTCGTACGATTGTCGTGTCGTACCAGTGTGAACCTGGCCTTAATGTGACAGCACTGGGCCAATCATCAAGCAAGAAGGTAGTACAAATGAGGAAGAGGAGTGAGACATGCCACCAGATATCTTCTTTGCTCTCAGTGGCTGAACAAAGTGGTGGGGGAGCAGAGGAAACGTGACTGCTGGGGGATCAAGCGTTAAACAGCATTTGGTTTCATGTTATTTTGCTGCTCATCATGGATCATGAAATCTCTAAAATACTATAATTCAGCAAAATGATCAATGTAAACCTGGAATGAAAAAAATATGGTGACAACCACTACTGACCCCCTTCTGAAAATGCTAGTTGCCTGGCTGTTATACCAACCAGCTATCTTCAATACTTTATGAATTGCTGACTCAGAACAACTATGGTGCACAGGAAAGCCAGAGAAAAGTCAAATGGCCTTATTTTAATGTTGGTTCCAGGTCAATGATTCACAGTATTGAAAAAGGAGAGTCAAAAAAATAAAAACTAGCATTTTTCAATAGCAGAGCTCAGAAATGGCTACCTCCAGATTTCTTCCATTACAGGTTTCCTTAACGATAATTAGAAGACTTATTCCTACCCTGAGGAGGCATCCAGTGAGAAAGAAGTCACAGGTCGGCTGAAACTACGAAGATCCCAAAGCAGCAGCTCTCTCTCCCTGACCTAATGAGAGAGATGACAGAATGAGATAAAATGTCAGCAGTTACAAAATGTTCGGAATATGGATAGCTTTTTTTCATTAGAGACAGAGACCCTCAATTGACACATGAGTGTCAGTTGCGGGTTAAAGCGGAACTAAACCGTTCTATCCTTTTCAGGCGAGGAAGCTGCCATCTTGGCCTCTATTTGATCTGCAACTGTCATGTTGCTGCACATGTGATCAGTTATGACTCCAGTCATTTGATGGCTTGACAGTTTGGTTGAGAGCACAAGCCAATGTGACAGCATTCCCAGCATGCCGGAAATAGAACTGTTAAACCGATGGGTTTAGTTCAGCTATAAATGTTTAGCATTAGGGCTATAAAGGACTTGCTTTAGGGGTTAGGTGTCCAATATTGAGGCAGAGGAGAGATCATTGTTAGGGGCTGCTTCAGGGATACTTTATTTTACTTTACTTTATTGAGAACAAATGTATAGCAAATATGGGCAGGGTACCACTACAACACTGCAGGGAGCTGTATATGTCATGGGACGTCTAGCATTAACACAGAAAGGAGATGACAGAAAGATAGTGAGCCCTTGGGGAACACTCTACCTGGTTAAATCCAGATGTTACCAGATGGTTGTTGGAATTTGTCCACAGCACTCGAGAGTCTTTATTGTTGTCATGCCCCTGGGCATCCTGAAAGAAAGCAAGTCAATGTTAAATACAGAAAAAAAAAAGAGCTAAAAAAAAAAAAAATTACATTTATATATTTATATATATATATATATATATATATATATATATATATATTTATTATATACACACACATTTATATATATATATATATATATATATATATACACACATATATACACACACACACACACCCTTTTACAGGGCTGTTCAACTGACATGCTAACCCCTCAAAATTGAGAAACTCTTCACAGCTTAACAACTGAGCAGCATGGATTCTCAGTGATTAACACTCCAACCTTGTGGCAATACTGTATATACTCGAGTATAGGCCGACCCGAATATAAGCCGAGGCACCCAATTTTACCACAAAAAAAAATGGAAAAACGTATTGACTCCAGTATAAGCCTAGGGTGAGAAATGCGCAGCTACTGTAAGTGGAAAAGAGAGTCAACAATGCCCATTTGCATGCCTCACTGTGCCCATTTGCAGCCATAGGTCCCCCAAACTTCAAACATGGTAGTTAAGGGTTCCTAGATGCCCCCTAGCTGCAGCCATAATTTGGGGTCTCTGGACCCAAAGGGTCCTGAAATAACATTGCTGCAGATGGACACAGTTGACCGATTTTGGGGCCCCGTATCTTGGGGCCACTTGGTGTTAGGAACCCCAACTTTAGTATGCAAACTCAGTCGAACTAGCACTACAACATATCCAAAGATGGGGTTCCTATTGCCGAGATACGGGGCCCCAAAGTCGGTTCACAAAATGTCAAGCACTTTTCTGCAGCAGAGAATTACATTTTCCAAACCGACTTTGTGCCCCGTATCTCGGGGCCACTTAGGGGTTGGAACCCCATATTTAGATATGTTGTAGTATTGGGTCCACTGGGTTTGCACACCATATTATGGTGTTTCTAGCACCAAAAGGGCCCCGAGATACGGGGCCCCAAAGTCGGGTCGGAAAATTTCATTTTCTGCTGCAGAAAAGTGCTTGACTCGAGTATCGGGTATAGCCGAGGGGGGCACTTTCAGCACAAAAAAAATGTGCTGAAAAACTCGGCTTATACTCGAGTATATACGATAATCTTCATTGGGTTTGAAAGTTCTTCCCATAACTTAATGGGATTCCTCCAAGGGCTCGGTATTTCCATTAAAAGACATGAAATACTAATAGGTTACTCATCAACCTATACAAAACTTAAAAAATGAGTAGCCTGTTAATGCTGCTACCTTAAGCCCCTTTGGGGTCTTTTTGTTATTTTGTATTTCTCAACAACTAAGTTATTGCAGCCACACAGCCATATTACCTTCGCAGCCCTCTGAATTCAGTTCAGTGGGTTGTCAGAGGAAGCTACACTATGGCCTCAAGTTTGTGGACATCTGAACATCACGGCTTTCCTGTTCAAGCACGATTGTGCCCCTATGCACACAGCCAGCTAAAACTGGGGCCCTCATGCTGTGCATGGTAGCCAATCTAGCTGTCCCCGCCGGGAGAAGACAGTGATTATTGCTAGTGGCTTTAGCAGCCGCTAGCGATAATCACAAGAGAATCCGGCAGGCTGGTTGTACCCAAGTTGATCAATAGATCAACATGGTACATTCAGCCAGCCCATTAATGGTTTGAAATTCGGCTGGTTCCTGCTGAACCAGACGAGATTTGAACCATGTATGTCCAGCTTAATACCCTTGCTACAGGCATGTGCCATTTACGTACCTCAAAAAGCTTGCTAGAATACTTCCAGGACATTGCCTAGTGAGGCCTAGTCCTTACTGCTCACCTCCTCCATTACAGGAGTGAGTTCTCAAATGCTGCATCAGGGGAGAGAAAGAGCATGTAAAGGGGTTTGAATCAGGAAAAGAGCTCACTCCTGTGATGGTGGAGGTGAGCAGTAATGACTAGACCTCACTTAGCAATGTCCTGGGAGTATTCCAGTTAGGTTTCATGAGGCATGTAAATGGCCTATACCTATTTCAAGGGCATTATTCAACTTTAGTCAGACCTGCTCCATTTGTTTACATTTAAATATACCACTTATCTGCATACGCAGATTTTTTGTAAAGGTGAACTAACCCTTTAAGCTTTGACAATAAAACCTGGAAGCTGATTGGTTTCTATGCAGAGCTCCCCCAGATTTTGCACATTCAAGTTTTAACAAATCTCCCCTATGGTTTGACGAGTTTAGTTTGGAAGAACTTGCGTGGTCTGCACTGAGTCCTGACCTTAACCCTACTGAACACCATTGGGATAAATTGAAAGTCGGGTCTTCTCGTACAACATCAATACCTGACCTAACAAATTCTCTTTTGGCTAAGTGGGCACAAATCCCCACATACACATTCCAAAATCCAGTGGAAAGCCTTCCTAAAACAGTGAAGTCTTCAGTGGTGGGTTTTATCAGGCATTTTAGGAGGCCTGTCTTTGCTGCACAGTCCTCGTTTGGTTGCTCGAATAAGTCTTATGCCGCGTATACACGAGCGGAATTTCTGACAGAAACAGCGCGATGGGAGCTTTTCATCGTATATTCTGACCCTGTGTATGCCAACACTGCCTTTTTCCGTCGAAAATTCAGACGGACTTAGATAGAGAACATGTTATACATTTTTCCGACGGAAAAAATTACTAATCGGAAAAAACACTCGTCTGTATGCTGTTCCGACGCACCAAAAATGACGCATGCTCTGAAGCAAGTACTAGACGGAAGCTATTGGCTACTGGCTATTGAACTTCCATTTTCTAGTCCCGTCGTACGTGTTGTATGTCACCGCGTTCTTGGCGGTCAGACTTTGGTGTCACTGTGTGTATGGCAAGAGCATGTACTAAGCCATTGGATCAGCATGGCAGCCAGACATCTAGTATTTTCCGCTCCTCTTTATGTTGGGGTACCCCAAGGCTCTGTTCTTGGGCCCCTCCTATTCTTTCTTTACCTCTTCCATGGTCCAGTAGATAACCTCACATGGCTTCCAATACCACCTCTATGCTCACGACACCCAGACCTATCTCTCCACTCCTCAACTCACCCCCTCAACTTACATCCTCAATCTCCTCACGTTTTACAAACTTACTGAGTGACATATCGGTATGGATGTCTTTCTAAAACTGAGCTTGTAATATTTCACCATTGAGATCAACAACACAATCATTGGTCCCTCCAAACACACCATGGTGTTTTGTGTAATCCTGGACTCTGACCTCTCCTTTAGCCCCCACATCCAATCACTGGCTAAATTTTGCCACCTTAACCTCTGCAAAATTTCCAGAATTAGCCCCTTCCCAACTAACACCACCACAAAACAACTTATTCACTCATTGGTTATTTCCCGTCTTGATTACCACAACTCTCCCCTCACTGGCCTACCTTTACACAAGCTATCCCCCTTCAGTCTATTATGAATGCCTCCCCTACTAACCAATATGTGACTGCTGCCCCTCTCTGCCAATCCATTTACTGGCTTCCCCTACCCCGCCGTATAAAATTCAAAGTACTAACCACAACATACAAGGCAATCCGCAACATCGCCCCCAGCTACATTAACAACATCAACTGCAGATATCACCCAAATCGTCCCCACGCGCCTCCCAAAACCTCCTGCTCTCTAGCACCCTTGTTACCTCCTCCCACCCTTGACTCCAGGACTTCTCTAGAGCCTCTCCCATCCTCTGGAACTCCCTGCCCCAGCATTTCCAGTCAGCCCTTACCCTGTCCACCTGAGCAGCCCTGAAAACGAAGCATGGGCTCAGGCGTGTTCGCAACGCCACGTGCCCGCATCCGCCAAGAAGCCAACACTGCGCAGCGCTAATCACAGGCAGTGAGACATTTACTGATCTGTGCAGCCGCAGATCAGGTAATGTCTCACTGCCTGTGATTAGCGCTGCGGAGTGTCAGCTTCCTGGTGGGCACGGGCACATGGAGTTGCAAACACACCTGAGTCTATCCTTACTGAAAACAGATTCAGGGAAGCCTACTCCACCTAAGAACTGTACCAGAGTCACCTTCATCAGATAATGCCCGCAGCAAGTACCCTTTATACCACCTCCCCCTCCCTTTAGATTGTAAGCTCCATGAGCAGGGACCTCCTATTCCTACTGTATTGAACTGTATTGTAATTATACTGCCCCCCACTTTGGAAGGCGATGCGCAAACTGTTGGCGCTATATTAATCCTCTATGATATTAATGATATTTTTCAGAAGGTGAGGTCATCTATGAGAGTTTCTTCACCTCTCCAGTACAAGCTTCCTTTAACATTCATGTCCCACATTTTATTAAGAGAATCTTGATGAGCAGTATACATCTTTTCAGCTTCTGCATGCTTTTACTATACATTAGCCAACATAATCCATTTAAACAGTGCAGGTTAGGAACCTGCTGCTTCCTAGTGTGACTTGAGCCAGAGCTGAACCCGTCACTTTACTCTAGGCACATTTCAGTCAGCTACAAAATTGTATTGTCACTCAATGTGACCCCATGCTGAGCCAACTGTAGGTCCTCAACTTCTGTAATGTGATCCCCACAAATTTCTCACACACACTCCATCCACTTCTATTGCTGCCGTCTGGCGTGACTGAAGTATACATGACATGCTGCTTTAGATGTGCCAGGGGGTATTAAGCTGGCACTACCACCGACCCACACTGAGCTGACACACGCCAGTCCTCTGTATCCAGGCACAGCTGATGCTTGGACGGTTTACATTTCAATTCTACCTTGTATACACTTGAGTATTTAACCTATAATCCATGAAGCATTGTGTGCATATATGTCATATTTTTGCAAAATGCAAGGTGAAAAGTGTATGTGCCAACATCAAAATATCCATACCAGAGTAAAGGAGGTAAGAAGAACCTGAAATTTTTTTTATCTAGCCCTATAGATTCCACTATATACAGTGGGTATAGAAAACAATCAACCCCTTTTAAAATAATCACATTTTGTTGCCTTGCAACATGAAATGAAGACAGGCACAGTTTTTGTTGTATTCAGGTGTATTTAGTCAACATCCAAGTGAAAGCTATAACACCATATAAATTCAAAAGCAGAATCACCAAGTGCTGGTTCACACCAGATGCAGTTCCGTGCGCTTTTTGCATGCACAGTGTTTTCCATGTATTCCAATGGCTCTAGTTCACATCACGCAGTCAGTTTCCGGTGCAGAAGCTGACAGGAAACTGACTGCATGGTGTGAACTAGAGCCATTGGAATACATGGAAAACACTGTGCATGCATTTTGTGCAGAAAAAAAGCGAACGGAACTGAACGGAAACGCGTCTGGTGTGAACTAGCACTTAGTTGGAAAAAGGATCACCCCTCTGCTAAAAATATTTTGTAAACTAAATCAGGTGTAACGAATCACCTTATCAATGGCACAAAGCCATTTGACTTTCAACTGTGATCAGCCGTGGTCATTTTGATTAGCTCAGCATGAAAAGAGCTTTCCTTGGAGCATTTCAGTCCCTGATAGTGCAACTGAGGTAAAAAAATCAACTATAGGTGGAAAGGCACTGTCAAAAGATTTCCGGATAAAGTTGTGGACAGGCACAAGTCAGGAGATGGATACAAGAAAGGCTTTATCAATGCCTAGAAGCAAAGTGAAGTCTATTATAAAGACATAGAAGGTATTTGGTACAACACAGATCCTCCCTGGATCAGTACGTCACTCCAAACTGGATGAAAGAGCCAGGAGGAAACTGGTCAGAGAGGCTACCAAGAAGTCTACAGCAACTATGGAGCAGTTGCAGGAATTTATGACAAAGAGTGGTTATTGTGTGAACGTGACAACAATATCACAAATTCTCCACAAATGTGGCTTGTATGGGAGGGTTGCAAGAAAAAAGCCACTCCTCGAGAAAGGCCACATGCAGTCACGACTGAGCTATGCAAAAACGCACCTTGAAGATTCCGAGGTCACATGGAAAAAGGTGTTATGGTCAGATGAGACTAAAATGTAAATATGTTACCTCAACACTAAATTATATGTCTGGCAGAAATCCAATACAGCTCACCATCCAAATACCACCATTCCTACAGTAAAGCATAGAGGTGGTAATATCTGGTTATGGGGGTGTTTCTCTGCAGTGCGGACTGGAGAACCTTTCAGGATAGAAGGGAGAATGAATGGGGCAAAATACCATCAAATTCTTGAGGAAAAACTCCTGCCCTCTGCCAGAAAGTTGTCAATGGGAAGGAGGTTTACCTTCTAAAATGACAATGGCCCAAAGCACACAGCAAAAATGACCACACAGTGGTTGAAGGAGAAAAGTGTAAAAGTTTCTTGAATGACTTGAAGACTGCAGTCCACAAACGCCACCATTTATTTAAATGAACTTGAGGAGTTCTGCAAAGAGTGGACAAATATTGCAAAGTCTAGATGTGCAAAGTTAGTAGAGACAAATCCCAACAGACTAAAGCAGTGATGGTGAACCTTGGCACCCCAGATGTTTTGGAATTACATTTCTCATGATGCTGCACTCTGCAGTGTAGTTGAGCATCATGGGAAATGCAGTTCCAAACATCTGGGGTGCCAAGGTTCACCACCACTGTACTAAAGGCTGTAATTAAAGCAAAAGGTGGTTCAACAAAATGCTGACACAAAGGGGTGACCCTTTTTCAAACTCGATTCTGTTTTTGGATGTTATAAGTTGCACTGAGTAAATCCAGCTGGATAAAAAAAACTGTGCGTCTTCATTTCAGGCCACAAAGCAACAAAATGTGATTATTTAAAAAAAAAGGGGGGGTATTCTTTTTTTATACCCACTGTGGTAACAGAAACCAACCTATCAGTACCTTGGTCATAAGGCTGGATCAATCACCACAAATCATCTCTGTGTCTACTTCACTATTGTGAAGTGTAGGCAGACATTTTATGAACCGGCAACGTTAATGCAGCCTAGAAGTCTATGGAACCTCAACAAGAAAAACTAAAAACTATGCACAGCAAATACCAACATGACCTTAGAGAAGTCCAGCTATCAGTTCCTCCCATCTATTCCAAAAGAACTGAATATCTTTAAAGCGGCGTTCCACCCAAAAATGGAACTTCCGCTTTAAGTGAAGGTGACCCCCTGACATGCCACATTTGGCATATCATTTTTTTGGGGGGTATTTTTAGAGGTATCTAGCTCCCAATTCCTCCTAGGTCTCCACGGCACCGGAAGGAAGTTCACCTTTCCACCCCTCCATCCGTGCAATCTTCTGGGACAGATCACAGGTCCCAGAAGATTGCCCGGCCAATCACAGCGCGCAGTGTGGCTCGTGCATGTGCAGTGCGTGCCCGGCTGTGAAGTCACAGCCGGACGCCCACAGTCACAATGCCGGCAACGCGGAGAGGAGGGGGAGAGAAGCGCGGCTTCGTTCGCCCGCATCGCTGGACCGCGGGACAGGTGAGTGTCCAATTATTAAAAGTCAGCAGCTACACTTTTTGTAGCTGCTGACTTTTATATGGAGGGAACTCCGCTTTAAAGTGGTTGTAAACCCACTTTGAACAAAAAAAATAAAAAAAATAAAAAAAAAACTTAACACCTGAAAGACAAAGGCATAATGAGCTAGTATGCATAGCATACTAGCTCATTATGTAATACTCACCTGCGATCGAAGCCCTCGCTGCGGTGCCCATACACAGCACCTGCTGGCGACATCGCTCCCAGGGTTACTTCCGGGTATCGCGGCTCCGGCGCTATGATTGGCCGGAGCCGCGATTATGTCACTCTCGTGCATGCGTGCGGGAGCCGCCGGTAACGGCACACTCACTGAAGCAAACGGCACGTACATGCCATTGCTTCAGTGCGCATGTACCGATGACGTCGGCACATGCAGATACAGGGGCTATCTCCTACAGCGTGCAGGTTTAGGAGGTATCCTGGGTAGCTACAGGTAAGCCTTATTATAGGCTTACCTGTAGCAAAGAGTGATCTTTAAGCGTTTAAAACCACTTTAACTTGCTATTTTTTTTTTTTTTTGCTGATCCCAAAATGCAGCCTGCCCACATCTACATATATCTCTACTGCTTCCACAGAATGTATTCTTACCTACAAGGATACCCAACCAGTATAACCAGATACTGTTGTCACCTTAGGGAAGTGGAGGTACATTGCAGTAGCAGAGCAAAAGCAGCCTGCCCATTTACTAAGACAATTGTATGCATCCCGCGGCCCTATAGATGTCAAAGACGAAATGTTCCAGCATGCCCTGACGCATAAAGATTGGCAGTGTCTGGAACTGGTCACATCAGTAGAACACAAATAACAAAATGGTTCCAGCTGTCGAAGAGCATTAGTCCTAGACACCTGTTATAGTTTACGTGAAAATCTATATGTATACAGTACGTTCTTGTAAATGCTTTGAATGCGATTTTCTCCATTGTGTACAGACATTTAGGGGTTCATTTACTAAAACTGGAGAACACACAATTTGGTGCAGCTGTGCAAAGTAGCCAATCAGCTTCTAACTTCAGCTTGTACAATTAAAGTGTTACTAAACCCAAAACCGTAAAATCAGTCTGTATATGCAGCAAAGCATGCCTTGTTATACTCACTGTGGAACCTAAAGGGGGTTAATCCTCTGCATTGTGTAAAAGGCTGTTTGATCCTGTATGCACACATACTCCCCTTCTTGCATTGTCTCCAAAACATGTCCAAAAAAGACAGTTAGTGGAGTCAGTCTGCACAAGCTCGGTTTGGTGTGTATTGCTAGAGTTTTTTTTTATTTTTTTCTTGGGAGAGTGCATGTGATCAGCACAGGGCCAATCAGCACTGTCCAGACAGAGGGTCATGCATCCTGATAGGACAGTGCAGTATGAAAACTCCTCCTACAGGCTTTAATCAGGCACTGATCAAAGTCACAAGACTGCTATATACTGCCGATTAAAAAAAAAGTATTTAGTGTCTATATTTACTAAAATAATTGCATTTCCATGTACTGTGTGAGACCAGAAATAGTGAATGCAGGGTCCTGGGTTTAGTAACACTTTACGCTTTTGACGAAAGAAAAAAAAACTGGAAGCTGACTGGTTTCTATGCAAAGCTGCACCAGATTTTGCACTCTCCAGTTTTAGGAAATCAATGCCTTAGGGTCAGAATCACACAATACATACACTATACGGTTAAATGGTTGTGGACATCACTCCTATATGCCCAAAACAATTGTCGTTAAAATATGAGAGTTGTGTCCTCCCCATTCTCTGCTACAGTAGTCTTCTGGGAAGGCTTTCTATAAGATTTTGGAGTGTGCATGTGGGAATTGGTGCCCATTCAGTCAAAAAAAGGTCAGGTACTAATCTTGGATGAGAAGTTCTTGCTTACAATTGGGATTCCAATTCACCCCAAAGGTATTTAGTAGGGTTTAAGTCAAGGCTCTTTGCAGGCCACTTGAGTTCCTCCACACGGGACCTGTCAAACCATGTCTCTGGGTTTGTGCACAGAGACATAGTCATGCTGAAACAGATAAAGGCCTTCCCCAAACTGTTGCCACAGGGTTACAAGAGAGTGATTGTCTAAAATAACTTTGTATGCTGTAGCATTAACAGTACCCTTCAGTGGAAACACATGAACTTAATAATTTGGAGGGGTACCCAACTACCTTTGGTATAAAGTGTAGGTGTGATAATCAGGTGTCCAAAAGACAAGTGACGAACTAGCAAAACCTCTTACAGAAACATACAAATAATTCTTCAAGGTAACCCCAAAGGCAATCACCAGATGTAGGGAAAGATGGGTGAGAGAAGTCCCGGATGTACAAGGCGAGGACTGGGATGACCTGTGAACCCAACCGTTGAAGCACTTGGTGTCCGCCAGAGATAGGTTGATTGAGTTCGAATTTTTGCACAGGAGCCATTACACTCCTGCCAGATTGGGTAAAATCGCCCCCACGGCCTTGACGGAGTGTTGGAGATATCTCCACTCACCTGCTGACGCTGATCACATTTTTTGGCACTGTCCTCATATCCAGAGATTCTGGAATGATATTGTTTTATGTGTTTTGGAATTCATTTCAGTTCCTATACCAAAGACCATTAAGGTCTGTCTCTTGGGTCTAGTAGATGATGTAGTGCTCACATGGGCCATGCGTACAATGTTAAGTGTCCTCTTTTTCTACAGAAGAAAAGCTATCTTGCTGGCCTGGAAAAAATCAGAGGCTCCGAGCATCTCCGCTTGGAAAGGTCTGGTAAATTCCATGCTACCTTACTATAAAGCCACATATGAAGCTAGGGGCTGTAGGAACAAATTCGAAAAAATATGTCACTCATGGTTTAATTCCAGCACCAATGTAGGGTGAAGGGGGGGACGTGAAGATGGCGGGCACTGGGCCAGATGGATTCTTCATCTACGTAACATAATACTTAAGATGTGGTACGCTAAGGGGTAATTCCTGCTAAGAATGGTACCGTAGACTGTACACAACAGCACCACGCATACATGAGTAACAGGAAATGGTGGATTGTTAGATAGGGTAGGCCACTTGGCCTGGTTATGGATACTGTCCTAAGTGGACATATCCACTGTTGCAAGTCATGTTTTTAAAAAAAATCAGGTGTCAAAAAATGTTTGGGAACATTGTGTGTTTAAGTCTAATCTATAGACCAGTAGGTAGAAGATGTTGCTGGCAGTTTCTGTCTGGAAGGCTTGGCTAGATTAAAAACTGTTGGATGGAACAGTTGTCTAGTCATTGTCTTTCTTTAATGTCTAGTTACACCCCTGGCCAGGAACTTTTTTTTTCCATAATAAAGTTTAATTTGAATACAAGAAAGTATAAAAAGATAAATCAGAAGTCAACTACAAGACATCCAAGTACATTGCATGACAGCCAATATACATATAGATGCATACGCTATAGCACAAGGCAGGTATCAACTAGTGGTATGATTGCTTAAACAGGTTCGCTGAGGTAAGTAGTGACAGGGAAAATCAAGATGTGAATTCTCTAGTCCACATGTGTCAAACACAAGGCCCATGGGGCGAATCCTGCCCTCCAGGCCATTTCATGTGGCCTTCGCACCAAGGGCTTTTTTTCAGCCAGAAAGTGGCGGAACTTTGTTCCACCACCTCTGGCTCTCGCACTCTGCTCCCAGCTGTCACTTCCAAACACAGAAGCCTTCTGTATTCACGGGGACAAGGGAGATGCAGGTGTAGGTGAAGTGTGGGATGGGGCATCATGTGGTAAGCTGCACTGTGAATCCCCATCTGTTCCCAGGTGCAGAGATGCCGACCAATGATCTTCCTGAAAGCGAGATAGGCCGAGCCGCCTACACTGCCTAGAGGTACTAGAGCCGAGACGGGTAGGTGAATGCGTGAAAACTTTGTGGGTTGGAGAGATGAGGGCTGTGGAGGGAGATATGTGCAGAGGTCAGAGCCAAAGAGGAGTGGAAGTGAGAAGAGTACAGCCGATGAAAGGGAGCTGAACTCTGCACTCAGTATGTACCACACCCCTGAACACTGCACTCTGTACATATTGCATCCCTGAACTTCGCACATAACGCACTCCTGTTCTTTAAGATCCTCCTACTGTTAGTGCAATTTGGCCACACCAGCCACATGGTTTGGTTGGGGAAGGACGGGTGGTTGAGTTCCTTCACCTATTCTCTGAGAAAAAAAGCCCTGATAAATGTAAATAGTCAAACAGATACAACCGACTCTTTGAGGGCAACCATAATGCTGATGCGGCCCATGATGAAATTGAGTTTGACACCCGTGCACTAGTGGATGTATATCATAAGCCTGTGGACAGGTACCCAGACACATGGTGGTCCCATGGAACAATAAAAAGTGGTAAGATATAAAAGGAGAGAAAGGGAGAGACAGACATAGAGAAATAAGGAACTAAAACAGGAGCCCTTTTTTTTGTAGGAAGGTTTCGAAATTTGCTAAACCCATACACAGGTTTCACAGACTCCACATCTGGAAGAAACACTTGTATCTATCATGGAATTGAGTGATCAGACTGTCCATCATCATGACATGGATCATCTCTTAAACCCACTCCATTATAGAGGGACTTTTGCATGGGCAACCAGGAGAAAGAAACCAAGGGGCCTTACAATAGGCTTCTTATGCCCCGTACACACGGTCGGATATTCCGATGGAAAAAGTCTGATCGGATTATGTTGTCGGAAAATCCGATCGTGTGTGGGCTCTAGTGGGCTTTTTCAGTCGGAATTTCCGACGAAAAAAATTTGAGAGCAGGATCTGAAATTTTCCAACAACAAAATCCGATCGGACTTTTTCCGATCCTGTGTAGAGAATTCCGATGCATGCTCAGATCAAATTAAGAGACCAAAGCTATTGGCTACTAGCCTCTACATAGTTCCGTAGTACGCAACGAACGTCACCACGTTCGGAACGATCGGATTTTCCGACAACTTTGTCCGACCATGTGTATGAAACACTAGTTTCGGACAAAATCCGTCAGAAAAAATCAGACGGATTTTGTGGTCGGAATTTCCGACCGTATGTACGGGGGCTTACAATAGGTCCCAAGGACCATCTTGATCCTATTGCTGCCTGAATCATTAACTAAAATAACACAAATCAGTTTCTCCCCATAGGATACACATTGTGGGCTGTGCATTTATCCATCACAAAGAGGCTTTTCTCTTTTGCTCTACTTCTACCCCCATCAAAGTGGATAGTGTTATCCCACATTACAGAATATAATGAAGTTAATAAAAAACATCTACAACAAATGGAACTCGTTTGGGGCTCCCTTTATATTAAATATCTGTACAAAAGAAAAATGTTCTGCTGTCATGGAAACAGCCTTTCTCCCACATTAGGGACATTTTGTAAAAACACATGCTCAAAACAAAAAGTTATATAAAAAGATCACTCCATAGAAACAAATGACTTTCTTTCATGGTCAGGAAATGGCCACAACTAAAAGTTCACCTGCAAAGTTCTTTAATCAAATTAGGAAAATATGGACATGAAAAAGATAATTTGTACATGGGAAAATTACATATAAGCAACTTTGAAGAGACTTTCAAGCAACTTTCAGGCAATGCCTAGGTAATCTTCCTGTAATGTCAGTTGCAAATCACATCAATATAGATGAGGATCGACTTGGAGGCGGTTTCCATTAAAGTCTATGGGCACAAGTAGGATAGACGTCGCTCGGAGTAGTACAGGAATCTTTTCTAAATTCGAAGCAACTTCAGTAGTGCTAATTAAAACAGCCATCATTGACTAACATAGCAAGAGTCCGATGGAGCATACACACGGTCGCCTTTTTTCCGAACAAAAGCTCTCATCGGACTTTTGCTGGTGGAATTTCCGACCGTGTGTATGCGCCATTAAACTTTAACATTAACCGCTTCCCGACCGCCTCACGCAGATATACTGCGGCAGAATGGCACGGGCAGGCAAAATCACGTACCTGTACGTGGTTTGGTAATTGCCTGCCCGTGGGTCGCGTACGTGCCGCCAGTGGCGCGCTCGCGACCCGGTCGGGAGCTCCGTGACCCCGGCCGCGGGACCAGGGGACCTGATCGCCGCTGGTGTCCCGCGATCGGGTCACGTAGCTGAAGAACGGGGAGAGGTATGTGTAAACAAACCTCTCCCCGCGCTTCCTACTCTGCCTGTCATTGATTGGCTGTTCCCGGTCATCGGGAAAGCCGATCAATGACGTCAGACGTCAGCCCCGCCCCCTGATGTAAAAAAACACACACACGTCACAGCCCATAACCCCTCCCCTCCCCCTAGTGGTTAACTCTTTCACTACAACTGTCATTTATACAGGAATCAATGCATTTAAATAGCATTGATTGCTGTATAAATGACAATGGTCCCAAAAATGTGTCAAAAATGTCCGATGTGTCCGCCATAATGTCGCAGTCACAATAAAAATCGCTGATCGCCGCCATTACTAGTAAAAAAAAAAAATATTAATAAAGATGCTATAAAACTATCCCCTATTTTGTAAACGCTATAACTTTTGCGCAAACCAATCAATAATCGCTAATTGCCATTTTTTTTACCAAAAATATGTAGAAGAATACGTATCGGCCTAAACTGAGGAAAAAAAAATGTTTTTTTATATATTTATTATAGCAAAAAGCAAAAAATATTGCATTGTTTTCAAAATTGTCGCTCTATTTTTGTTTATAGCGCAAAAAAAAAACCCGCAGGGGCGATCAAATACCACCAAAAGAAAGCTCTATTTGTGGGAAAAAAAGGACGCCAATTTTGTTTTGTAGCCATGTCGTACGACCGCGCAATTGTCAGTTAAAGCGACGCAGTGCCGAATCGCAAAAAGGGGCCTGGTCCTTTGGCTGCCAATTGGTCCGGGGCTGAAGTGGTTAATTGGACCCTGGGCAAACATTTTCTTGGGCCCTCCCGGATCCACTTATAAACTAGTTGTGGGCAGTACAGGCTCAAGGGGAAACTGCTTTGGGCCCCACAACAATGACTGGGCCAGGGGCAGCTGCCCCTTTTGCCCTGCGTTAAAGACGGCCCTGGGCATAGTAAGCACTCACTGGACTTCCAAAAAAGAGCAAGGCTAATAAATGATAGTTATATTTCTCTTGAGAAAGGCGGCACACGTGACTTGCAAAACGTCAGTGTAATATAACTTCTTTGTCCTATTCTGCCTATGTCAATTGCTTGATTGGTCCTGAGGGTTCCTGCTACATCTACTAATTGCTATATATTTATTAGAAGTATATTTTGGCTATAAATCCATTATGTTTAATGTACCCAATGCATATCATTAGCTTGCAGATGCAAGTATAGACTTGTGTGTGAGCGGCTGGGACAGGAATGATATGTCACTGTTACTATATATAGCCGTCACCTCCGAGCAGCCCACACTTCCCACGACCCTGAACTCCCTAATCCCACACACTTCCTGCAAGCGGGACACAGACACAAGAGATATACATACACCCTGCTACACAGGCAAACACACCATCACCACTCACTGACACTGATTCCCATTTCCATACAAAGCGTTGTCACAGATGCAAAATGCACAATGCGCAGCTATGCAGAAAATCTGTGTACTGATGTAGGCACACATATGTCACATCTGATCTACAAATATACATTCCGCTCCCAGGGAAAAAAAAAAATTCCTTATGGATTGGACATGTTCAGTAACAGATGGGGCAATTAGATGTCTGTTTAATCAACACCAGCTCAGTACATAAATTCACTCGCTTGTTCATTTTCCTGCCATTTCTGTTGACACGTTGCCATGGCAGCTGAGGCCTACTATCCTGGCTTCACCAAGGAGATACCCAAATCTTTAGGAATTACTCGCCGGGGACACAGCTGTGACTGTCACAGAGACCCCTACAGCAAATATTTCATTGCATACAACTAATGGCGACATTCCTACAGTGTACAGGAAATGTCGAGCGCCTAAATATCAGTTCCAGGATATATTAAGCCTTCTATAAAAGGTGCAAAATAGAGTACTTTATCACCATGACAACACACACACACACACTTTAACACACACTTTAATTTAAAGGAATGTTTTGCTTTTTGCCTAAAAGTGTAGAATAACTTCAGTGAGAGAATAATGGCACTGGCCTGGGTTCCCTCAGACCCCCACTGTCCTGAGACCGGCTCTAAAGGCCAAACAACAGATTATAGTAATTCACGTGCAATAGACCTGTTCCAAAGGCAACATCCCACTGCAGATGTCCTAGCTATCAATGCAACTAGTATTTTGTCCATAAATATGAAATTTGTTCTAAGCGGGAGATTTACTAAAACTGGCACATATAGAATCTGGTGCAGCTGTGCAGAGTAACCAATCAGCTTCTAGGTTTTATTGCCAAAGCTTACTTGAACAAGCTGAAGATAGAAGTCGATTGGTATACCAGATTCTGTGCGCACTAGTTTTAGTAAAAATCCCCCTTAGGCCGGGTTCACAAATGTGTGGCTGTGTCTAGGGTCCGGTGCGTGTCTGTTCACCAATTCGAGTGTGAATCAGATCCAAATTTTTGCCTGAATTCACACCTGAATCGGACTTAAACACGCACAGGACCCTTTTTCAATCCGGACCGTGGCCGCACCGGACATGTGTGACCCGGCTCCATTGAGAGCCGGTCACACGCGCATGTCATGCAAATTAGATGCGGAGAAACCTGCATTCAATTCACATATGTGTGAACCCAGCCTTAGGGTCCTTTCACACGGGTGGTCTGCTCAGCGGGGGATGGCTCAGCCGATCCCCGCTGAGCAGGCGAATGACAGGTCTGTCTCCGCTCACTGTGCAGAGCAGAGACGAACAGAATTCTGCCTTCCCCGAGGTGGTAAACCGCCTGTCCGGTTTCATCTGATCTTTTCCGATCCAATCCTCCAGACGGATGGAAAATAGGGTCATGCCCGGGCCACAATGGGTGGTGATGTCATAAAGGGCGTGCCTCCGGATGACATCACCCGGTGACCCCGCCCCATGCGAATATATGTAGTGGCGCACCCAGCATTATAGTGGGAGAGAGCATTGAGTCAACATTGGAAGAACAGAGGGAAAAGACAGTGGAGAAGACCCGGCAAAAGAGCGAGAAGACAGCAGAGAAGACCCGGCAGAGGCAGAAGACAGTGGACAGAGGGAGAAGTGACAGGAGAGGGCTATTAGACATCAGCGGAGCCCCGGAGAGGTGACAGAAGAGAGGGCTATTAGACATCAGCAGAACCCGGAGAGGGGAGAAGAATCAGCAGAGGCAGAAGACATCAGCGGAGGAGGCAGAAGATGTTGCTAGAAGAGGGAGAATAGCCAGAGAGGGGAGAAGAAATCGTAAGAGACCCCGGAGCTGCCTAATAAATTACTTTAAAAACCTGTACTGTGTTTTATTTTTGACACTTTTTTTTTAGATGAATGGGTAGGGGTCCAATTACCCAATACTCATTTACATAGATAAGCCCCCCACACGCAGCCTCAGACAACCAACGGCCAGGGTTGTCAGGAAAAGGCCCTTGTCCTCATCAACATGGGGACAAGGTGCTTTGGGGTTGGGGGATGCAGGGCCCTCCCTGCCCCTAAGCACCCAGCCCCCCATGTTGAGGGCATGCTGCCTGGTACGGTTCAGGAGGGGGGGGCACTCGCTCATCCCCACCCCCTTTCCTGACCTACCCAGCTGTGTGCTCGGATAAGGGTTTGGTATGGATTTTGGGGGGACCCCCACGCAGTTTTTCTGGCATGGGGGTTCCCCTTAACCACTTAAGGACCGCCTGCCGTGGTTTTACGTCGCTACTTTGAAGAGGAATACTATTGATATGGCAGCAGCTAGCTGCCATAACCCCAGTATCCTCTTCAGGGTGTGGTCCGTGATCCGCGAGATCACTTTTATCAGCGGCAGGAGAGGGGCCCCACCAGATTGTATTTACATTCCTTCTGTGCGAATGGGAGCAAAATCAAGTGTTATTAGGCTATTTTATCTGAAAGCCAAGTGTTTGAATTAAGAAAATATTGCATAACTACCACTAGATGGTGGTGATGATCATAGTAAATACATAGTTACTATAATCATCAGCTCCATCTAGTGGCCATAATGCAGTATTTTACTGACTTACACATTCAACCTGTAGAGAAAATAACTTAACATACAGAATGTTTATATATGCAGTTTTGCAGGATGAATAGCGCTGCACATTTATAAATACATCCCAAAATGTATGTACAGCCCAAATTATTATTTTTATTTTTCAATTAATCACCTAGACTAGAGTTTTTTTTGCGTATGGTTTGATACACATAGAATGGATTGTAGGCACAGGCTATAAAGTGTCCATGCACACTGGCTTAAAAAAAAACGCTCTTGGCAGAATTTTTTTTTTTTTTTTTTTTATTTCGGGCATGTTTAATATGTTTTTTTCTGCCAGAAAACTGCTCTTGAAAACAGAAAACAGAACTTTCTTTTCTGCCTCTAAACGCAGAGCTTAAAATATGCCTCTAAACATCCTAACGTACATGGACACATGGATAAGATAACATTAGCTGCTTCTACAGGCAAAATGTTTTATTCCTCTAGAAGCAGTTTTTTAAGTTAGTGTGTATGGATCCTTAAAGCGATTGTAAAGAATTTTTTTTTTTAAAGTAACAAATACTGCTAAAGAAAGGGGGGGGGGGGTCAAGTCATGCAGGCTTGATCCCAAGCCGTGCTGTGTGTGTCTAGTGATACACACAATGTGGCTTGGCCCCACCCCCCTGCTCCCTCATCACTGGATTTGATTGACAGCAGCAAGAGCCAATGAGAAAAGAAAGAGAGAGAGTAACACCGCTGCTCTCTGGCACAATTCTGGACTGAGATCAGGCTCAGGTAGGTATTTAGGGGGAGCTGAGCCCAAAAGTTTAATGTAGAGAATGCAAATCTTTAGCCTTTACAACCACTTTAAAAAAACAAAGTCAATTATGGCTTCTGCACACAGGCACCAAAACATTTACATTCCGGCACGGTGTGCCGAGATTACTGAACACCTGATGTCCTCTTGCACTAGTCAATTAAAATGACCAATGCCCAGCACCTTGAAGAAGATGTCAGCGAGGGAACTTGCGGGTGTTCGACCGTTGAAGCAGAGGTAAGTATTGTGGACTTTAGTTCCATTATAAGTTGTTTATCCAGCACAAACTTTTACTAGTGTTTGGATAGAATGGCGAAGGATTAGAAACCCTGTCAGTGAATCAAGAAGAGCATCCTGGATGTGTTGGAGAGAGAAGGGGCTCAGGTAGGTAATTAGGGGGTGTCCGGCTACTACACACAGAAGTTTTTTTTATCTTAATGCATAGAATGCATTAAGATAAAAAAAACTTCTGCCCTTACATAGCCCAAAGCCCAATTTTATAAACGCTTTAATTACTGTAAAGGAGACAATGGTTTTAACAGACAGGAAGTGAGGGAAAAACTGAAATACATAAAGCAATAAAAAATGAATAACCATCTCTTGTCCTGCTGAGAAAAAAAAATGCTTTCTGTCCGTGTTGCTCGTGTGGCTTTTTCCTCACCTCCTTTCTGTTGAATCTGGTCACTGGGACAGGTAGTTTTGGGAAAATCTCTCTAATGGAGCCCCAGATAGCAGTAAAAGCCAGACAGAGCTTCTAATCCATGGGTGCTCGACCTGTGGCCCTCCAGGTGTTTCGAAACTAAGTCCCATCATGCCTCTGCCTTACTAGAGTAACGCTTGTAACTGTCAGCCTTGCAATTCTTGTGGGACTTGTAGTTCCACAACAGCTGGAGGGCCCCAGGTTGAGCGCCTATGTTTCCCTGTGATAAAAGATGTGGTTACAGGTGACACATGTAGCCCACTCTGAATAATAAAGGACATAAGTGCAGGTGACACTCGGACATGGTAAAGGCCATGATGATGTCATACGGGCAAAGCGCTTCATGACTGCCCATCAGAGGATACATTACTCTGCGATACCAGGGAATCAGAAGACAGATTTGTATTGGCACTGACTGTTCGGAGTTGAGCGGCTCAGCTTGGTTCTGGGGGACGGACTTCCAATGTTTGGATTTCTCATGTCCAGAATTGTGAAACAGTTTTCCATCTTCCAGGAATGTTAGAAAATGATGAATCACTATGAGCAGAAAAATCTGTGGGGATTTAGCCGAGTATAAACAATTAGTTCACAGTGTACAGCCAATCACCAGCCTTCGTATAGAGACAGCTTCAGCTTCCCATCTAGCTGAATATATAAAAAAAAATGGAAATATATAGCAGAAAGATGAGAGCTCTGTGTCCTGATATCTGTGTGTTAGGAGGAGAGCTCTGTATATTAGGAGGAGAGGAGAGCTCTGTGTCCTGATATCTGTGTATTAGGAGGAGAGGAGAGCTCTGTGTCCTGATATCTGTGTATTAGGAGGAGAGAAGAGCTCTGTGTCCTGATATCTGTGTATTAGGAGGAGAGGAGAGCTCTGTGTCCTGATATCTGTGTATTAGGAGAGGAGAGATCTGTGTCCTGATATCTGTGTATTAGGAGAGGAGAGATCTGTGTCCCGATATCTGTGTATTAGGAGGAGAGGAGAGCTCTGTGTCCTGATATCTGTGTATTAGGAGGAGAGAAGAGCTCTGTGTCCTGATATCTGTGTATTAGGAGGAGAGGAGAGCTCTGTGTCCTGATATCTGTGTATTAGGAGAGGAGAGATCTGTGTCCTGATATCTGTGTATTAGGAGAGGAGAGATCTGTGTCCTGATATCTGTGTATTAGGAGAGGAGAGCTCTGTGTCCTGATATCTGTGTATTAGGAGGAGAGGAGAGCTCTTTGTCCTGATGTCTGTGTATTAGGAGAGGAGAGCTCTGTGTCCTGATATCTGTGTATTAGGAGGAGAGCTCTGTGTCCTGATGTCTGTGTATTAGGAGAGGAGAGGAGAGCTCTGTGTCCTGGTGTTTGTATATTAGGAGAGGAGAGCTCTGTGTCCTGATGTCTGTGTATTAGGAGAGGAGAGGAGAGCTCTGTGTCCTGGTGTTTGTATATGAGGAGAGGAGAGCTCTGTGTCCTGGTGTTTGTATATGAGGAGAGGAGAGCTCTGTGTCCTGGTGTTTGTATATGAGGAGAGGAGAGCTCTGTGTCCTGGTGTCTGTGTATTAGGAGGAGAGCTCTGTGTCCTGGTGTTTGTATATTAGGAGAGGAGAGCTCTGTGTCCTGATATCTGTGTATTAGGAGGAGAGGAGAGCTCTGTGTCCTGATGTCGGTGTATTAGGAGAGGAGAGCTCTGTGTCCTGATGTCTGTGTATTAATACCGGTGGGCTTTTGGAAGAAAGGAGGGAAGGGTCCTTATACTGGGTGGAGGAGAGGGCTTTACATCTTGGCATCTGTCTATTAGGAGGCGAAAACTGTACATTAGGGTTCGGGTTTTGATCAGGTTTCTTTCTTATTACAAGGGCACAAGCTTCTGTTAGAGAACATTAAGCCATTTCTCATGAGAAGCCGGGTTTGAATGCCTAATAAAGAACATGTGCTGAAGCATTTTTGCGCCAAGCAGAATATACTGAAATTAAACCCTTTCTTCAAAGCCAGATCTGCAGAACATTCCTACACTAATAGTTTCAACACACACATCTCAGCATAAACCTCCTCCATGCGAGTTCTGTTTGTTTTAGATTATGAATGGAAATGATATCCATTTTATTAACCCAAAGGTGTTAAATTAACACAAAAAACAGGGCATGGAATTTGATTGGTCGCTATAGTCATTAGCTTTAATGAATCAACATAGTCCAAAGAGGATTTGTTGTTCACACCAACCAGACTGTAGGACTGCAGGCAACTTAAAGTGGAACTTCACTCTAAAGGGGTGTCCTCCTCCCCCCTTCCTCTTCTTAATTTGAAACTTTTATTGCGGGTGGATCAGGCACCCAGGTTTGACAGGTACCCGCTCCCATTTCCGGTCAGATCACCAACGTGATTCCACCGCAAGTTCTCCCCTCCCAACCCTGCCCACAACCTTCTGGGACACGTCATAGGTCCCAGAAGGCTGCGGAACCATTCACAAAGTGTACGCACTTCCCACAATTAACATGATGGCGCCTGGGACACGAAAAACAGTGAACAACCAGCCCGGGTGAGGACAATGCTGGATCCCTGTACAGGTAAGTGCCCTTTTATTAAAGGGGTTGTAAAAGGTAAAAAAAAAATTCACCTTAATGCATTCTATGCATTAAGGTGAAAAAGCATCCGACAATGCCGCCCAGCCCCCCCGTTTTACTTACCTGACCCCCTCGAAAGTCCCGCGCTCGCCCCCGACATCCTCTTCGCCGCTCAGCCTGGCCGTTGATTGGTTACAGTGGATGGATTGAAAGCAGCGCAGCGATTGGCTCACGCTGCTGTCAATCACATCCAATGACGTGGTGCACCGGGGGGCGGGGCCGAGTCATAGTGAGCTGCTATGGCCGCCGGCTGTATCACAGGAGCGCGCCCGCGAGCACTCCTCACCATGCGAGGGAGCTTGCATGAACGTGAGAAGTCCTTGCGGGGGGGAGCCGAGGCAGCCGCCGAGGGACCCCAGAAGACCAGGTTTGGGGCCACTCTGTGCAAAACGAGCTGCACAGTGGAGGTAAGTATAACATGTTTGTTATTTAAAAAAAAAAAAAAAAAAAAATTACCTTTACAACCCTTTAACCTTTAAAATGTTTGTTAACCCTTAAATACAAGACTATGCCAGCCGTTTTATAAAACGAGCGTTCTAAATGCCAAATTTCAGCTGTCTTCAGGCCGGTCACATTACTCATGCCCGCTTTACAGCTCCTATGGATGTCTTCTGCGGGAGGAGCCGTGATCTCCCTCTGACGTCAGCCGGGGAGATCACGTGGCCACTTGTCTCCTCCGCAGAATCTCCGTCTCGTAGCTGTAAAGCAGCCGCGAGTCACGTGACCGGCCTGAAGACAGCTCAAATTCGGTATTGAGAATGCTCGTTTTTTAAATCCACTTACATTAGTGTGCTATGCCAACCTGGCTGGCAATGACAAGTTTAAGTTTTAAGAAAAGCGGGGGGCGCGGAGACAGACACAGAGAGGGAGATGACAGACAGGAAGGAGGGGGTGAGGGGGGGAGAGAGGAGAGCAGAGGGGACAGATACTATGACAGAGGGATGTACTCTGACCACGGTGGTCAGGGCTGAGCAGCCCTGATTTTTCGTGGTCAGTGCAGAGAGGGCATACAGGAAGTGGCAGATTCATGGAGGTTATTTTTAGTTTAGAGGGGGGCAGATTACACAGCACAAGCACTGTGTTGTGTAATCTGCTTTAAGGGAGCAGGATGTGTATTTTTTTTTTTTTTTTGGGGGTTAACAAAAACGTTAAAAGTCAGCAGCTACAGTAGTTGTAGCTGCTGACTTTTAATTTTTATGTTTTTTCAAACAGGTTGGAGAACCTCTTTATTGAAATTCAATGTTCAATTGTAAGAGGGCACTGCACATTTACCTATATCTCCAGTACTGAACACAGAGTTAAAGCATAGCCTTTATTAGATCCTGTAAAACAGCAGCAATTAAGTATAAGGCAGCAGGAGGTAAAAAAAACCTAATCAGTTTCATAGGCTGCAAACTGCTTTCAGGGGTAAACTGGGCCAACTGAAGACCTACTATGTATTATGTTACACACTGATTACATGGCAATCACATCATGCTGTCAGCCAATCATCATTATGCCCACAAAATTGTTGCAATTACAAATGTTTAGGTATTCTTGTGTTTATTTCTTTTGTAGCCAAATCTGACACATTCCATGCAAAACTCCAAAAATAGACTGGACAAAACTCAAAATTGTAATGCGATGGAAAGAGTCCGATGGGAGCTTTTCATCGGATTTTCCGACCGCGTGTATGCCTATCGGTCTTTTTTTGTCGGAATTTCCGACGAACTTTGGATTGAAAACCTGTTCTTAAATTTTTCCGACGGAAAACCTTTTTATCGGATTTTTCGATCGTGTGTATGCAATTCCGACACGCAAAATTCCGACGCATGCTCGGAAACAATTCGACGCATGCTCAGAAACATTAAACTTCCCTTCTATAGTGCAGTCGAATGTTTTTTTGCCGTGGTGTTATTGACCGTCGGAATTTGGTGTGACCGTGTGTAGGCAAGACAGTTTGAGCGAAACTCCGTCAGAATTCCGACGGGAAAACCATCAGAGCTTTTTCCGACGAGAATTCCGACCGTGTGTACGCGGCATAAGAAATAATTGCATTCCAAGTTTGCGATGTGGGGACCAGGACGCTTTAAAAAAATATATTTTTTTCTTATTTAATTTTTTTTAATTTTTTTTTTACATTGTCCCTTTAAAAAAATAAAAATAAAACATCCCTTGTAAAAGTAATAGGTGGTGACAGGTACTCTTTATGGAGGGATCGGGATTCTAAAAGACTCCAAATGCCTCCTTTGCACTTTAAAGTATTCAGATCGACAAAATTGGGGATTCTGAATACTGCAATTTTTTTTTTAAATCAGCGCCATTGGCAGCCGAGTAAACTGGAAGTGACGTTGCATCGGGGATTTTATATCGGAGGCCCGATCAGAGCCGAATCCGGGCTTTGTTTGGATCACAGCCTAGCCGACCGACTAGACGGCTGGTGGCTCCGGTCTCCCGGTGGGACGGGAGGACCGGGAAAAGCGGCAGAAGGTGGCGGGAGGGGGGGCGGGGAGCCCACTCCCGTTCCTTAGGAAAACAGCCGAGCATCCTTTAGCCTCATCAGTTGTTATCACTAAAGAGCCAGCCGCCCGCTCTAAAAAACAGTACTGGGGTGATGCCTGCAGCTGCAGGCATCATCCTGGTATAACCCCCTTAAATCCAAATTGCGCACGGTCGGCGTGAAAGGGGTTAAACTCACCTGTATCAATTACCAGAGGCTGACCATAATCACACCGCCAACCAGTTAAAATAGTGAAAAATTGACTCAACCTTTCTGTTGTATGTCTCTGTGTGCCACGTGGAGCATGGAGAAGAGAATGAACAGCAAAGAATTGTCTGAGGATTTGAGAACAAAAATTGTGGAAACGCATGGACAATCTTCAAGGTTACAAGTCCATCTCCTGAGATCTTAGACTGTAGGATTTGTTTTAGGTGGAACAAAATGTTTTATAAAGTAATATGATGGTCTTCCATTAAAAAAAAAAAAATCTACCGCAACAATAAGTGCACTTACAGAATTCTTCTCTTAGTCCACATGCAAAGTATCACCAATAGGAGGGGCGTTCAAGTCAACCTGAGACGTTTGAGTTTATGTAATATAAGAAACCATTTCAAGGAGTGGAAACTGAACTTATTTTTCTACATACTCCCCTGCTACATTTATACACTTATCCCAGTGTTTAACTAATGCCTGGAGAGCTTCGCCATAGAAAGATTTGCCTGAACCATCCTAGGGCAGCCCGCTTCACTTCGTCTTCAGTGCTGAAATGCTGACCTCATCTCTTGTGCAATTTCATGACAGGTACCTGTAAAATGCCTGGACCGGCACCTGGCTCAGCCTCTCAGTGAGCCGCTGAGATCCTGAGCCGGCGGCTCCCGCCTCTTCCACAGCCCAGCGCTCCAATGAGGGGGGGGGGGGCAGAGCAGAGAGCTGGTGACTGACAGTCACCAGCTCTCTGCTCAGGGAGCCCTGATAATCAAGCAATTGGTGGTGTTTGATCACTTGGTTTCTCAGTGTTAGAGCTGGCAGAGGACTGATGATGCATCCAGAAAGACAAGTATGAGCTAAAAATAAAAAACGGATTCCCATACTTAATTTTTAAAACATAATCTTTATCACAAAGTAAAACCTTAAAAAGTCAAACAGATGACCATTATAAAAATAGAACAATGTTGATTACAATAAAAGTGGGTCACTCCCATCGCATGTCCTTTTCTAGGGCTACGCGTTTCACGGGACCCCCGGTTCATCAGGGAAAATAGCAAATGTTTTAGGACAAAAGATTGCACAGAGTACAGCAAAGAAAACCCTGTACAATATAAAAGGGTTGAAAGACAGCAGGGGTATACTGTATATGTCTAAATATGCACCCATTGGTCCATGGGAAGGATTCCTGATTCCATAAGACCCCGAATAGATTCCCTGTGGGGTACTGGGGGCAAAACAAGGTCACAAATTCTGGATAGTTCTATGGCGTGAGAAAATATGCATTTTTCAACCTCACCTACTATGTAACCATGTAACTAGATCAGAGTCCATTACATTTAGAAGATGGTGGTGTCCTCAGGGAACCTCTTTCCTCGCGGTCAAATTAACAGCATACTGCATCTGTGTCGCCACATATGCAGCACTGTCATTGTCATTTTATTGCCCCTTTATATTGTACAGAATTCTCTTTACTGTACTCAGTGCAATCTTTTGTCCTAAACAGTTACTATTGGTCCTTATTAAGCGAAAGGCGTAGACCTATCAAAAGACATATGACAACGATGGGAGTGACCCACTTTTATTGTAATCAACATTGTTCCAACTTTTACAATGGTCATATGTTTGACTTTTTAAGGGTATACTTTGTAATAAAGATTATGTTTTAAGGAAAAACAGTTATACCTGTTTTGACTCCCAGTGGTATAAAGTCCCAACTTTGAACCTAATCTAGCTTTGGTCTACAAATCAACTGTCAAAATCATAAAAACAACCCGTTTTGCCTCCTATACATGTAATAGAGTCTGGTAACTTGTTAATCAACAATTCAAGTGGTTGTTAAGCCAACACAATAAAAACATCCCATCCCCTCTGTAACAGAACGTTATGTGTCCTTGTGCTTGTGTTATATAAAAAAAGATGCCGATCTTTACCTATATTAGAGCATCTCCCAACACTCACGGACTCCTCGGCTCTCTCCTCTGCCCGGCTGACAGCTATAGTGGGTGGAGCCGAGCACTCCCAATGATATCAGGCAGGGAGGAGGGGAGGAGAGAGAGAGAGAGTGAGAGTCACGTGAGTGCCGGGAGATGCTCTGATATAGGTACAGATCGTGTACCAGATTAGATTAGTGGTGGTATAGTTGTAAGCTGGTTTGAGCCCTGGTTCACATAAATGTGATTTGACATGTCAAATCGTGTGCCAAATCGGCTGCAATGGTAGCGTCCGAATAGGTGCAACGCCGCACCAATTCACAAAAATCGTTTCTGTACTACTTTTGGAGATTTGGGGGTGCGGTTTCCATTGACATCTGTGCAGAAACCCACACAGATGTCTATGGAATCGCCCCCGAAGTCGGGACTGACATGTGGGAATGAAATCGTGCGAGTTCAGCTGAACCTAGGCTTAGACAGCACAAGGGACGTGCTGTGTCCTCTAATGGGGGCGTGCAGCAACACCATACCAACACTAATCTGAGGCCCTTTTCTACTTGTTATAGGACTGAAGTGCCTAAAAAAGTCCCACAATAGGGGAACTTGAATTCTAGGGTTGTGGCAAATCACAGATACCCCTATATTTCCCTTGGGTTAATACAAATAGAGATTTCAAGAGCTTGCATCTTTACCAACTTAAAACACCACCATCACATTGCCAATGGAGGGCAAAGTGACAGAGTCTCTGCAAAAGGCCCTCACCGATACCCTTAGGCCCCTTTCACACTTATACGACTTGTCCCACGATTTGGGACTGCAAAGTAGCATGACAAGTCGTTCTCCATGATTTCCAATGACAGCCATTCATATTAGTACGACTTCAAGTTGTTCCGACTTCAAAGTAGTCCCTGCAGTAGTCCTATTTTGATGCCATTTACACAGGAATTTCTTGAAATCGTGGCGAAATCGCTGCAAAGTCGCACAAGTGTGAAAGGGGCCTTATATTTTGCCTGTACTCACTTGCCATACTTATGGGTATAGAGGAGAATGTGTACTGCTCCCCTGTGACAAAGCTGAAGCCCAACAGCCAAGTTTTAGGCCCAAATGGCAGTGACATCACCACAGGCAAGGCAAATATAAGGGGGTCAAAACTCTGGACAGACACTGTCACTTTACTCTTTATGAACAAGGTGACAGTGTCTCTAATTTAGCCAATAAAGGGTTTCATTAAAAAAAACGCCAAACTTTCCTCTTGCTATACTTGAAGAGATTTCTTTTCAGTGGATTTCCGATGGTGGATTAGTAAAAGCAAAGCAGCTCCAGACAGTGGTAGTCTCAAAGCTGCTCTCAAAGTTCAGAAGAGCTCAACCCTCTGAAGATGCAATCATGGACAAAATGAAGGCGTTGGATCATTGGAGAATTAAAGATGGAAAACCCCTTTAAAATTTCTGCTGTGTACCAGAGGGTCAAATAACACCTTCCCCAAAAAGCCCCTACTACATCTGCCCAAGTCATCCAGACCTGCTGCAGACTGTTCCGTCAAGACGGAGGAAATTGAGAGTATTTGGACAAGAGGGAGAGAGAGAGGTTAGCAGGAATTTAATGATGCTAAAGGAAAGAATGTCTCTCCTCCTCCCTCCCGTCCGCCCAGAGTGCTGAAGGATAATGAACCGCCCTGCAACATCTGGAAGAGCTTTCTGCGGCCAATTCACCCACACACTCTCGGCGCGCGCGCGCACACACACACACAGATGAGGCTGCCCAATTTAATCCTGCCACATGTGGCACTGGAAGTTCTGCCAACATACACAGGAACAGGCAGACCACATGGCGCCCAGCCCAACCTGTCCTCATCCGCTGACCTAGAGAACGACGGTGGGGGCAGGTGATAGAATAATCTATTTCCAATGTGCGTATGGCGGGATGCTGAGTGATTCACGGGCAGCGCATGACTAGTAATATCGCAGACAGAGGGACTGATGAATATGTGTTAGAAGGGGAGCCGAAGGGGGCTGTAGGTGTGCGCTATATCAATTCCATATGTTGTAACATCAAACTCTTATAAAATGAACTCTTAGCCACTAAATGGAAACTTTTAGAAAGGAAGCACAAAAAGTAAAAATACAACTGGATTGATTTCTAAGAGAGCATTTGTCAAGGAGTGCTTTAAACTGTCTCATGCCTTGCTATAACTTGAGACAAGTCTACTAAGTTTGTCTCACAGAACAGAAAAATATATGTCTCAGCATAACGCAATTCCACCCCTAATCCCCTAAAGAAAAAAAAAAAGTAAGATATTTAGATGTATTATATGGCTAAATAAAGAGATTACAGTTCCGCTTTAACCCTAAAGCCCCATACACACGGTCGGATTTTCCGACGGAAAATGTCCTATCGGACAATGTTGTCGGAAATTCCGACCGTGTGTAGGCTCCATCGGACATTTTCCATCGGATTTTCCGACGGACAAAGTTTTATCTCCTGCTCTCAAATTTTCCGACAACAAAGTCCTATCGGACTTTTTCCGATCGTGTGTAGCGAATTCCGACGAACAAAGTGCCACGCATGCTCAGATCACATTACAAGACCAAAGCTATTGGCTACTAGCCTCTACGTAGTCCCGTCGTAGGCAACAAACGTCACCACGTTCAGAATGATCGGATTTTTCGACAACTTTGTCCGACCGTGTGTATGCAACACCAGTGTCGGACTAAATCCGTCGGAAAAAATCCGATGGATTTTGTGGTCGGATTTTCCGACCGTGTGTACGGGGCATTAAAGTGGTTGTAAACCTCTGAAATTAAAAATGAATAAAGCATATCCCTCAATAGTGTGTCCTTGTCTCAATCCAAAGCACCTACCGCGATTCCAATCTTCTCTTTCTTCCCTCTGCTTTTTGCGTGAGTCACTTGTGATAGGTAATGCCAACACCACTAGTACAAGCAAATGGCTCCTCCTTAAAAGGTATAGGGACGCACTGGACAACCAGCAATAGCACAATGGCAGCCAAGGTATCCAGTGTGTCTTCTTACCAATTACCAACAGTACATACAAACTGCAACCACCCCAACCTGTAACTGGCCTCTGCAGCAAGGAGCACATGGAAGGGTGATGCATGTCAAAAAACATCAAACAAAAATTTCCAGCTCACTTACCAGCCAGCCTGCAACAATGCAAATTTACTTTGTCTAACATCTCATGTTAAAACCCAGGGGTTTAGTTTGCACACATTCGCAAATACATGTGTAATCTGCTGTGGCCACCACTTGGTTTTAACGTGAGCTGTTAGACAGGGTCAATTAGGTTTGTTGCAGGGTGGCTGGTAAGTGAGCTGGTAATTTTAATTAGTTTTCTCTACATCTATTCAAAGTCCAGAATTTATAAAGTTTGTTTAAGCACTTGCCGACCACTGCACACCGATATACATCGGCACAAGGGCAGCGGTGGGCAAATGGGCATATCTGTACGTCCCCTTTAATTGTCGGGGCTAGTGGGCGCGCGTGTGCCGCGTACAGCATGACCGTGCCGCAAACTCGATGTCCACCGGGGGCTCACGATCGTGTCATAGAGCCGCAGAACGGGGAGATAAACAAGGCATTTCCCCCGTTTTGCCTAGTGACATGACAGAGATCACTGCTCTCTGTCATCGGTAGCATCCTTCCCACAGTTAGAATCACTCCCTAGGACACACTAAACCCCTTGATCGCCCCCTAGTGTTTAACCCCTTCCCTGCCAGTGTCCTTTACGCAGTAAATCGGTGCATTTTTTTTTTAGCACTGAATGCTGTAGAAATGACAATGGTCCCAAAATAGTGTCAAAAGTGTCTGATGTGCCTGCCATAATGTCGCAGTCACGATAAAAAAAAAAAAAAAAAATAAAAAAAAAAAAAAAAAAAACGCAGATCGCCGCCATTACGAATAATAAAACATTTATAATAAAAATGCCATAAAACTATTCCCTATTTTGTAGACGCTATAACTTTTGCACAAACCAATCAATAAACGCTTATTGCAATTTTCTTTACCAAAAATATGTAGAAGAATACATATCGGCTTAAACTGAGGAAAAAATTCGTTTTTTTAATATATTTTTGGGGGATATTTATTATAGCAAAAAGTTAAAAATATTGCTTTTTTTTTCAAAAGTGTCGCTCTTTTTTTGTTTATAGAGCAAAAAATAAAAACCACAGAGGTGATCAAATACCACCAAAAGAAAGCTCTATTTGTGGGGAAACGTTGCACGGCCGCGCAATTGTCAGTTAAAGTGGCGCAGTGCCGAATCGCAAAAAGTGCTCTGGTCAGGAAGGGGGTAAAATCTTCTGGGGCTGAAGCGGTTAAACTGTCAGAAAACAGGGGGCGGAGAGCTGAAATTACACTCTGCAGAGCTCAATGAGGAAAGCTCTGATTGGAGGGAAGGGACACATATCCCCACACCCCATCCCCCCCCCCCCCCCCAGCACACATGAACAGAGCTAAGGGTTTAAATCTGCTTGAGATCCCTCCCCTTTTTTCTCTTGGTGTCAGGAAAACTTGTCAGAAGTGACTCATCCTGATAACAGAGGAATGAGGCAGCAGACAGAACTGACCCTTAGTGCTCTAGATTGAGACATGTACATTCTATAGTGGGATATGCTTTGTTCATATATCATGTCTGAGGTTTACAACCACTTCAATAGAATTCTGCAACTGCTGTAAAACCAATTCTCCTTCTGCTGCAGATGCTAGATGTCTTCTAAAGGTGCTGTGAATAGTACTATGTATAATTTGCAGTGTTGTTACCTCTGCCAGACATTTGCTCTATATGGCATCTCTTATATGTACAAATTGCTGTTCAACTGGCATGCATTGTTTAGGGTAAGTCCATCTCTGCAAACTTTGCTTCTTCCTGGTCTTAGGAGGCATTCGGGCTAGATCTGAGGATTTTTTTACATTAATCAAGGACAATTTTTTTTAAGTTGACAACTGACAACGCCAATACCCTTTATCAAATTGGTTACCTGCCTTTGTAGCCTCTCCAAATCATGTATTCCCTTTCTACAGTATGGTAACAAATTGTATCTAAGATGCAGCCTTACAAATAACTTACACCACATGTTTTTTCAGTCCTTTTTAAACAATCTAAGATTGTATGCCTTTGTAGAATCCACTTGGCAGTGGGTGGTGCTGCTTAGCTTACTATTAACCAGTATTACTACCCTGTTTTCCCGAAAATAAGACCTAGTGTGATTGTCTGATTGGTGCAATAAAAGCCCTACCCCCCCAAAATAAGCCCTATCCTGTTTCCCCGAAAATAAGCCCTACCCTGAAAATAAGACCTACAAGGACTTTAACTAGGGCTTATTTGGGGGGGTAGGGCTTATATTGCAGCCATCACCGACAATCACGCTAGGTCTTATTTTCGGGGAAACAGGGTAGCACCTTCTTCAGGTTGGGTATCCTCTACTGTATTCCATTGCAAAGAGGTCCCCCAGACCCACCGATACTCACCTTGCCAGTGCTCCACCATCACTTCTTCCTCCTTCGCAGCTGGTGACAATTACCAATGCTTTTGGATATATGTTATGAGGGGCGCATATGCCGTACTTTCATGGGACAACGCTCAGGTCTAGCAGCCAATAGCGAAGTCTGAGCACTATCCCATGAGTGACTTATTCCTAGCATCTAACACCAGTCTAAACTAGAGATTTTAGTGCTAACTGCAACAGAGCAAGGAAAGGCACTGGCAAGGCCTGTTTCCGTGGTAGGGGCATCTTTGCAAAGACACTGCCCTGAACGAGCAAGGTAAAAGTGATTTGCACAGTGTCTTGAAAAAGTATTCATAACCCTAGAAATGTTCCACTAAAAATGTAAATTTATTTTATTGGGATTTTATGTGATAGACCAACACAACGTGGCACATAATTGTGAAGTGGAATGAAAATGATAAATGGTTTTCCAAATTTTTTTACAAATAAATATCTGAAAAATGTGGCATGCATTTTTATTTAGCCCCCTTTACTCTGAGACCCCTAACTAAAATCTAGTGGAACCAATTGCCTTTAGAAGTCACCTAATTAGTAAATAAAGTCCACCTGTGTGTAATTTAATCTCAGCATAAATACAGCTGTTCTGTGAAGCCCTCAGAGGTTTGTTAGAGAACCTTAGTGAACAAAACAGCATCATGAAGGCCAAGGAACACAACAGAAAGCTCAGGGATAAAAGTTTAAAGCAGGGTTAAGTTATGAAAAAATATCCCAAGCTTTGAACATCTCATTGAGCACTGTTCAATCCATCATACGAAAATGGATAGACTATGGCACAACTGCAAACCTACCAAGACATGGCCGTCCACCTAAACTGACAGGCCGGGCAAGGAGAGCATTAATCAGAGAAGCAGCAAAGAGGCCCATGGTAACTGGAGGAGCTGCAGAGATCCACAGCTCAGGTTCGAGAATCTGTCCACAGGACAACTATTTGTCGTGCTCTCCACAAATCTGGCCTTTATGGAAGAGTGGAAAGAAGAAAGTCATTGTTGAAAGAAAGCCATAAGAAGTCCAGTTTTCAGTTTGGGAGAAGCCATGTGGGAGACACAGCAAACATGTGGAAGAAGGTGCTCTGGTCAGATAAGACCAAAATTTTTTTTTTTGGCCTTAAAGCAAAAAACGCTATGTGTGGCAGAAAACTAACACTGCACATCACCCCGAACACACCATCCCCACTGTGAAACATGGTGGTGGCAGCATGTTATGGGGATGCTTTTCTTCAGCAGGAACAGGAAAGCTGGTCAGAGTTGATGGGAAGATGGATGAGCCAAATACAGGGCAATCTTAGAAGAAAACCTGTTGGAGTCTGCAAAAGACTTGAGACTGTGGCGGAGGTTCACCTTCCAGCGAGACAACAACCCTATACCTACAGCCAAAGCTACAATGGAATGGTTTAGATCAAAGCATATTCATGTATTATAATGACCCAGTCAAAGTCCAGACCTAAATCCAATTGAGAATCTGTGGCAAGACTTGGGCAAAAATTTCACTCTCTAGATGTGCAAAGCTGGTAGAGACATCCCCAAAAAGACTTGCAGCTGTAATTGCAGTGAAAGGTGGTTCTACAAAGTATTGATTCAGGGGGGGCTGAATACAAATGCACGCAACACTTCTCACATATTTATTTGTAAAAAATGTTGAAAACCATTTATTATTTTCCTTCCCCTTCACAATTTTGTGCCACTTTGTGTTGGTCTATCACATAAAATCCCAATAAAATACATTTACGTTTTTGGTTGGGACATGACAAAATGTGGAAAATTTCAAGTGGTATGAATGTACCTATAACATTTAAAAGATAATGACATATTCCTTAAAGGATAACTGTCAGGGTTGCTGTTATTTGTCAAAGCGAAGGTTCTGATCCAGCACAACATGCTGCTATTGCCCAAACCTTTTGAGAAGTTCTAGATTCAAGTAGAACTAAAGGCAAAACATTTTCTTTATTTTTGAAGTGGAGAGGGATTAGAACACCTGTCAGTTTTTATTGCTAGCTGTGCCCCCATTAAGGAGATTCTCCCTCTTCATTTGTCCCGTTTACCATTATTATTGAAAGTGAAATTAAAAGAAAATCACAGATTTTGGGTTGTGCCCAGAAAAGTAACAGTGGGGTAATCATCCAATGGGGACACTATTTCTGGCGACTTGGGGGGTCCCCAAGGAATTCCATTTGCAGGGATTTCCTCTCACTTCCTGTTTGGCTATGGGACAGGAAGTGAAGGGGGAAAAAAATCTGACAGGGGTTATAACCCTCCTTTACTCTATCCAAAAAAAAAAAAAAAGTTTTGCCTGGAGTTCTACTTTCAAGGTAGGTTGGTCATTTGTTCATTGTAGTGAAAGAGGCGATTACAGGCGATAAACACATACAATTATGTCAGCAGCTGTAATAAAAACTCAAATCCTCCAAATGGTACTGACAAAAGCAAATATAAATCCTCAGGCAGCGCTTGCACTAACCTTCAGTAGCAGTACAAGTGAACCAATTACTGATAAAACTCATAAACCCATTAATTATATGGTGCTTCTAACTAAACTTGTACTAAACCCGTAACCTTATATCAAAATTCTCAGCATAAGGCCTCACGCACACAGGACGTTTTTTACAGCTGCTTTTAGCAGCGTCAGAGTCACATTTTTTTTTGCAGCTTAAAAACGCCTCTCCATGTTAATCTATGTGTCCATGCACACACAGGCTTTTAGGAGCTGTAAGTGGCATAGGCGTTTTCAAGCTACAAAAAAAAAACAAAACAAAGCCAGCACGTTCTGAGGACCGGCGTTACAGCTCTAAAATATGTCTGACGCTGGTAAAAGCTGTTAAATGTGGCTTAAAGTTTGATACAGCCGCGATAAGCCTCGTCAAGCAGTTTTTGTTTTTGTTTGACATGTCAAAATCAATGGTTCCCCATGAGAGCTCATAGAATAGCATATTCTATGAATAGAAGCTGCACCATGATGATCCAACTTGCGGTGCGGCTTGTGCCCTGAGGTTCTTGAAGTGGAACCCTCCCAAAAATGAAAAAAAATAAATGGCACTCGGTCACGTATGGATTTTAAGGGGACCCCCCCATCTATACTAGACCCTTATCCGAGCACGCATAAGGGGACAAGGGCCTCTTCCCGACAACCCTGGCCGTTGGTTGTTGGGGTCTGCGGGCGGGGGGCTTACCATAATACATCAAAGGGGTCCTCCAGATCCCTCACCCTATATGAACGAGTATGGATAAGTATATACCCCTACCCATTCACTTAAAAAAAAAAAACAATAAAGTGTCAAAAATAAAAACAGTATACAGGTTTTTTGACAAAGTAATTTATTGAAGCAGCTCCAGCGTGTCTTCTCCTACCGATTTCTTCTCCTTCCGGCGATGTCATCATCCTCTGGTTCTTCTCACTCCGCTGAGTTTTTTTTTTACGCTGGCGTTTTACCTCTCTCCGCTGTCTTCTCCCACCACCGGTTCTCCTCTCTCCGCTGTCTTCTCCCTCTGCTGGCACAAAGTCCTGGTCTCAACCCGATAGAACACCTTTGGGATAAATTCAATCGGAGGCTGCGAGCCAGGCCTTCCCGTCCAAAATCAGTCCCTGACTTTACAAATGCACTTCTGGAAGAATGGTCAAACATTCCCATAGACACACTCCTAAACCTTGTGGACAGCCTTCCCAGAAGAGTTGAAGCCGTTATAGCTGCAAAGAGTGGGCCAACTCAATATTGAACCCTACGGACTAAGACTGGGATGCCATTAAAGTTCATATGAGTGTTATATATCAATGTAGGGGGACCCCTACAAAATACGAGAAACTTTGGGCCCCTTGGTTGGATGTCCCGGGTCTAGCCCCAGTGGATTGAGTGTCTGATCGCTTATTTTAAAGCCCATACAAGACATGCTGATTTAAATGTATAGGTTTGTTAGGTACCTGTTTGGCTGACTTGCGGAATGGGTTGATGGTAATTGTTGGTACTAAAACCTCGAGATGTACTTGGTCATGGTTGTGATTGGTGAATACATTGTATTAATTGGCTTTTTCCCTTTGTTTGTATATGCTGTACCCTGCAGCTTGAATGTACTGACTATGCTCTGGAACTGTCTGCTAATTATTCTTATGTTCAATAAAACCTTTTGTTTGAGGAAAGAAAAAAGTTCATATTGTGTAAAGGCAGGTGTCCCAATACTTTTGGCAATATAGGGTATGTGTGCCCGTTCATTCTAACTGCAGCTGTACTTCCTCTGCCCAGATGCAGCATACAGCCTGTCACTGACATAAATAGCTGTGCAAATCTGTATATGACGGTGCTATTTATGAGTAAAGTGTTCTATTTTTGCCAAATGTTCACGCAGGACTTAAGTTTATGATAGCACCGCTATATACATGAGTACAGCAGTGCACAGCTAATTATGTTAAGGACAGGCTGTATGCTACACTCGGGCTACCTGGGCAGAGGAAAAACACTAATGCTGCGTACACACGGTCGGAATTCTTGTCGGAAAAAGCTCTGATGGTTTTCCCGTCGGAATTCCCACGGAAGTTCACTCAAACTGTCTTGCCTACACACGGTCACACCAAATTCCGACGGTCAATAACACCACGCCTTAAAAAACATTTGACTGCAATATAAAAAGGGAAGTTTAATGCTTCTGAGCATGCGTCGAATTGTTTCCGAGCATGCGTCGGAATTTTGCGTGTCGGAATTGCATACACACGATCAGAAAATCCGATAGAAAGGTTTTCCGTAGGAAAAATTAAGAACAGGTTCTCAATCCAAAAGTCTGTCGGATTATCCGACAGAAAAAGACCGATGGGCATACACACGGTGGGAAAATACGATGAAAAGCTCCCATCGGACTGTTTCCATCGGAAATTCCGACCGTGTGTACGCGGCATAAGTGGGCTTAGCCGCCCGTGTGCAAAAGCCCCCAATGGTATAAATATGTGCTGTTCACCTCTCAACTTTTTTGCAACACAATTAAGAAAAAATGACCTGTCCAATTTTATTTCCCTTGTACAGCACTGTAAGGTATGAGAAATAGTACGATAGCACATCACAATACATTACAAAGCGCATTGAAAACTGAAAAAAAATGCGGCTCAATCACTGACGCATAGGTGTGAATGGGCCCTATGAATACCTGTGAAGCTGCATCAATACATCTATGATGGAGATTTAATACAATGTTGCAGGCAAGGTTTTAGCACCACGTAAATTATGGATGTGCGAGTTTTATCAGTGATCAGTTCATTTATACGTATGCTGGTAGTTCATGTGAGCGCCGTCTAAAGATGTATATTTGCTTTCAGCGTCCGGCCTCATAACTGGCACAACTTTGGAGAGTTGGGAAACTGCAGAGCTGGATGAAGCCTCATCTATGGTACCAGTCGCTATGACAGGTTCCCTTTAACATGTATAGAGGGTGCCCCCTGCTGGTGACAAACGGACATAGAATGAAATCGAATTTGAATGCGTGTCTCTGCAATTACACACCACCCAAATTTCAGAAGAAGAAGAGAGAAGAAAAAAGGGATACCCTTTAGTTAGTACAAGGTCACCTTCATGCCCCAGTTACATGGACATTAAATACAAGTTTTTCATATTTCTCCTTTATACTGGCTTTTCAATATAATAATGCAATAAAAAGGTTTGGGGGAACCTATAATGTAGTATCACACCTTTAAAAACTGAATAGTGTGAGAGATCTATACATCCAGCCAAAAAAAAAAAAAAGACAACTGAGGAGAAATAGCACAGTGGCTAAGTGATTGGCACTTCCGCCTGGCAGCACTAGGGTTGTTGGTTTCAATCCCAACCACGGTACTACCTGCCTGGAGTTTGCATGTTCTCCCTGTGCCTGCGTTGATTTCCTTCCATAATCCAAAGAAATGTTGGGAGGTTAATTGTCTCCTGTCCAAATTGGCCCTAGTATGTTTATGTATGAATGCGAGTTAGGCCCCTTTCACACGGAAGGACCGTTCAGGTCCACATGTCAGTTCTTTAGGCGGACCTGAACGGACACTCCATAGAGGTCTATGAAGGGACGGATGTCAGCGGTGACATCCGACCCGCTCCAATCCGAAAAAGTGTGACGGAGGAAAAAGCAATTTTTCCATCCGTCTGCGGATCGGGTGACGACGGACTCTACAGTCCGTTTTCATCCGATCCCCCATAGGGGAGAGCGGCGCTCTGGCAGGTCGGTCCCTGCACAGTGTGCAGAGACAGACCTGTCATCTGCCTGCTCAGCGGGGATCGACGGAGCGATCCCCCGCTGAGCAGAGCAGGCTCCGTACACAGACACGTCCATGTGAAGGAGCCCTTAGGGATCTTAGATTGGAAGCTCCTTGAGGGCAGGAACTGACGTGAATGTACCATATACAGTATCTCACAAAAGTGAGTACACCCCTCACATTTTTGTAAATACGTTGTATCTTTTCATGTGACAACACTGAAGAAATGACACTTTGCTACAATGTAAACTAGTGAGTTTCCTCCCGTATCCTGCTGCTGCGTCTATTGGCACAGAAAGCAGCACTCGGGCCTGCCCCCCAGCTGCCAGGTCATTGGATTTGATGGATAGCAGTGGGAGCCAATGGCTGCACTGCTATCAATCTATCCAATTAGGACCTGAGATTCCAGCTGGAGCTGGTGTGCTCATCCCCGTCGCTGGAAAGACCGGCTTCAGGTAAGTAAAAGGGGGGCTCTGGGGGGCTGCTGCATCACCGGAGGTTTTTCACCTTAATGCATAGAATGCATTAAGGTGAAAAAACCCTGAAGGTTTACAACCCCTTTAAGGCCGATAGCCGATATCGGGTGCTGATATTCTGTAGATTTAAAGTTTTTTTTTTATATCACTTTTATTGCTGTCACAAGGAATGTAAATATCCCTTGTACAGATATTTAAAAAAAAGTGAATATCTGCCGCACCGATAATCGATCGACCCCCACCATATACACCTGAGCATTTTATATTATATAGCTACAAACCCCTCAACATCCAAAATCCCATGTGCTGATCACATGCACTCTCCCAAGGAAAAATAAACGCTCTAGCAATACACACCAAACTGAGCATGTGCAGCTTGTTCCCAAGGCTCTGCACTCAGGAGACGGTATGGGGACAGTAAAAGAAGGGGAGAATCAGTAAAGACAGGATCAAACAGCCTTTTTACACAATGCAGAGGATTAACCCCTTATGATCCACAGCGAGTATAACAAGCATGCTTTACTGCATATATAGAATGATTTTACAGTTGTGGGTTTAATAGCACGCTAAAGAATAAGGATTTTTAAAATATTCTTCTTATCCACCTAGTGCCCTTTTGGCTCTTCAACATCTTTGGTATCGTGGTGTGGTTGCACAGTCACTTTTCCTTTTCTCTTTTTTTTCCTATCTGGAGATAAATGTTTTTGTTTGCATTGAAATTTATAGGGCCCTCTGGCCAGGGATCAGCATGAGATGACATACTCCAGATTTCGTTTACCCATTTATCGGTTCTTTGTATTGAGTTGTGGAGGTACCTAATGTGTACTCTATATTGTTATACATCCATTTCAGATTGGCAAACATATTTTTGCTCTGCTGTGGTAATATTCAAGGTTATATTTATATAAGCATTTGTCATTTTGTTACATCTTTGAAAAAGACTAAAAATTTATCAAGGAAGATAAAGAAAAATTGCAAAAATTACCTTTCACATAGTTAGTCAGGTTGAAAAAATGTGTAAGCACTAGTTGTGGTGCGAAACGCGTCAGCTCTGTACCCCCCTTTTTTGCCGTGTATGGATTGCAGTGTTTTTTGCTTTTAAATAAACTTTTTGGATTTTATTTTCTCGGTGTGCGGCTGTCCGGAGTTCTTCCTTTTTTGATTTCCAATCATTGTGCTATTAGCCAGCACCTGGGGCTCCCACACAGGAGCATTCGCTTGGGAAGGAGAGTCTTGGAGCGGTGGTTGTTTGTTTCTCATCAGGTTGAAAAAAGACACAAGTGCATCCAGTTCAACCATAAAAAAAAAAAAAAAAAAAAATATCATACAATCCCATATACGGAATCCTATACCCACAGTTGATCCAGAGGAAGGCCAAAAAAAACCCCAGAAAAAGCAGGATCCAATTTACAGCAAAAATATCCTTCCTGATCCCAGAGAGGCAATCGGATTTTCCCCGGATAAACTTTACCTATAAATGTTAGTACCCAGTTATATTATGTACATTTAGGAAAGAATCCAGGCCTTTCTTAAAGCAATCTACGGAGCTTTCCAGAGCCACCTCTGGGAGTCTATTCCACATTTTCACAGCTCCTACTGTGAAGAAACCTTTCCATATTTGAAGATGAAATCTCTTTTGCTCTAGACGTAAAGAGTGCCCCCTTGTCCTCTGTGTTGACCGTAAAGTGAATAACTCAACACCAAGTTCACTATATGGACCCCTTATATATTTATACACAGTGATCATATCCCCCCTTATTCTCCTCTTACCAAGAGTGAATAAATTCAGTTCCTCTAATCTTTCCTCATAGCTGAGCTCCTCCATGCCTCTCATCAGTTTGGTTGCCCTTCTCTGCACTTTCTCCAGGTCCCTAGTATCCTTTTTGAGAACTGGTGCCCAAAACTGAACTGCATATTCCAGATGAGGTCTTACCAATGAATTGTAGATTTCTCCTTTTCCTACTAGACCTTTCCAGCCATAGACAAAGCAACAAAACTGGAACCTGCCTGCCCTTACTGTGCTCTTATACCACTTGGATCTGCCAATGGAGTCAAGAGAAACTGGTACTTTGAGGTATAAGGCACACATGGACACCTTCCCAAGCCTCCAAATCTCAGTACTTGTCTGATGTCACATGGGAGCTTGCTTTGCCCCATGAAGGTATAGACTTTCAGAAGGTCAAATAGTAGGAATTGTGTAGGGACACATAGCTAAAAGCAAGAATGATGCCTCTACTGTGCAGCTGTACAGGTCCTCTTTAAAAGCTGTAGTATGTGATCAAACAAACTGTACAATTTTACTTTCATCCCCAGATTACGTAACCTGTGGCACACATATCTATGCATTCAGGATAATACAATAGAAAATAATCTTGAGCAATTCTTTAGTGGGTCATGTTATGGCTCGTATAAGAAGACACTAGCTTTTGTTTTAGATTCATAACAACAGTGCACTTATTCTTTAAGGAAACTCTTTCGCCAGACCATTTATTTTAAGAAAAATCTTCCCATTATGTGCATTTCACATATTTTAGGCATGGAATTTTCTATGAAAAGCTTCCCTTGTGTCAACACCCAAAAGGCCTAAGACTGCTCCTGGGTGCTGCCACTATGGACACGATGTCAGCAGCCCCAATCTAGAGCAGTTTTTGTCCACCTTCCTAATTCAGAGGAACCTTTGAAATAATATTTAGGGAAACCCCTGCTGAAACCAATTTATTGGGAGTCAATGGGTGGGCACTGGAAAAAAATGCCACCCTTGCAGACAGTTAATAGCCTGGATCGGCTCTGTGTAAATCCGGGTCAAGGGAGTGCAAAACTAAGTGCACTCCTGTTACCCACAGCAGAATTATGGCCAAAGGAGCTTTATCGATACTTCTCCTTTAAAGCACACCTGGACCTCTGTATAAAGCCCTGTAAAGTTCCCCCTAGCTCCACGTGTCTATTATCCCTGAAATTGAACCACAGACAGAGCATGGGTATATTTCACATTGCCTGGCACCCCACTGCGGCTCTCCCATTCATCTCTAAAGAACCTGAGGTCACGCCTTTCCATAGCAGCACTGACCCAGATGAAAATCAGCTCTAAAGGCTGCTCAGAACAGCAGAGAGATGGGCAAAGCAGGACCATGTTGCATAGGAGGTCTGATTTGGAGTACGATAGGTAAGAGGGAGGGGGCACCTGTACAGGGTACTTTCATACAAAGTTACACCTGTACTTCAAAGGACAACTTTACTTGAACTTCACCTTTAAATTCATTCCTCCCCTATGAGTGGAAGCCACCTAGGATATATTTACCTTCATCCCCTACTACAGTTCTTCTCTGTGCTGGTCAACACTTATGGTGGCCCCCAAACACCCAGACAAAGGAAGGAACAGGCTGTCCAGCCACCCAGGATATGAACTTGACATGGCCAGGACTCCTTCAAAGGCTGCACAGTGTGGCTTAGGAACACAGTGTGGGTCTGAAGATGAGGCATTTGCCATTGGGGTGGGTGGAGGACATTTAAAAAGACAATTTCACTAAAAGTTAAAAGTTGTCCTTTAGAGTACAGAGCAAAATACTGGTACTATAAAATTGCCCAAAATAACGTAAATGAATTACGAAAGTGTTCAATTGCAGAAATTGTCAGGTCTTCCAGACCTCAGACTTGTACTTACAGTAAAGTGCGTGACGCACAATTACACATTTATAAAAGGGCATCAAATAACAAAGAAAAGAGACAACCGGTGACTAGCAGCCCGTCCTCACATGAATGAATCTGCCTTGTTGTGACATGCATTGTGAATCTTATCTATGTGTGACATTTCTTTGAGGGAGGTGGCAGCATGTAATCACACGTCTGTAGCCCCAGTACAATGAGATCTGCTATGGGACATGCCCAGTACAATCCATGTTTCTGAGCTCTCTGTTCTCCTGACACCCCGGATCTCCCCCATCCCGCGTATCATTATAACATCATCTGACAGCTCCTTCATGTCTCGGGTCAGTACCTGGCTGGCTCCTGTGCTCTTACGAACATCAAAGATCCTCAGTCTCTTGTCCTGTAAGAAGAAAAAATAAAATAATAAAAAGGAGAATAACTGACTTAGAGGGGAAATGGCAAAATATTACAATATATAAAGTAATGATAGCACGCAACATCTCAAACTGCTTCTAATGAAATTCATGCGAGAAAGCCAGTTCTTGCCTATAAAAACAACAGTGTCAACCTCTCACACTATAGGTAACCTCAGGACAGGAATCAGGAAAAACACAGGCCTGGGAGAATTTCTTTAACAATAACCCATGACATCGCACGCAGGATGCATTAATGAGCGACTGCAATCAGCTATAGAAAGCTGGTCCAGCATCTAGTACATGTACAGTACATAAAGTAAAAAAAGATGGCTAGCGAGTCAGATGGTTGCTAAATAGATGTACACATGCCATCATGCATGAGTGGTCCAGATCTGACATTTTAGGGGACCCTTACTAGCCTAAAATTGCTGATAAGAGGAGTCTGCAGGCTTTATTTATGAACAACCCAAAAAAAAAAAAAAAAGAAAGAACACATGGCTCAAGCAACCAATAAGGGATTGTTTGTTAAAGAGTAGCTCCAGTCTGGAAAAAATAAATAAAAAAGTCATCAGCTACAAATACTTTTAATATAAGGACACTTCCCTGTCCAGGAATCCCGCGATGTCGGCGCCCTGAAGTGATTCGTCAATCGGCTTCGGGTGCAGGCGCCGACATTGTAAGTAAGGGAAACTGACAGTGAAGCCTTCGGGCTTCACAGACAGTTTTCTACTGCACATGCGCTTTCTGAATGGTCCAGCCATGTTCTGCGGCCTGTGCGTGTCACAGAGGGCATCTAGGGGAAGGAGGAGGGGCTGGAAATGCACGTAGATCGCCGATCTTACCCAGAAGTGGGAGCGGGTACCTGTTAAAACCAGGTACCCACTCCCCCCCAAAAAAAGGGCCAAATGTGGAGGGGGGGGGAACAAGCAGAGCTTCCCCTTATGGGTGGAGCTTCCCTTTAAGTTTGTCCTATACATAGGCGTACACGTGGTGGGGGGGGTTAAGGGTGCCGGGTGTGGTGCCAACTCCCCCTACTGTCCGGGGTCCCCCCCATATTGCCCCCTCCGCAGTGCTGCTGGCTTTCCTCCTCTTCCCTCGGCTGTTGCGGGGGATGTTTCAGGATGAAGATCAGAGGAAAGGGCTAGTCACTATATAATTTACTGGCCCCTTCCTTTTCTGAATGAACACAGTAAACACACTCACTGTGTTTTCTATGCTTCAGTTTTTGAATGAACAGGAAGCCGCTCAGCATAGAGCACTTCCCATTCATTCACTGTCCAGTGCAGCGGAGGTTGCAGAGAAAGCCATGTGTGTTTGAGCTTTGGGGTGCACACCCTAATGCAATGGGCTGTGTACAACTACAGGGAGGGAAAAAAAGTATTTGATCCCCTGCTAATTTTGTACGTTTGCCCACTGACAAAAAGAAATGATCTGTCTGAGTGAAATAAGTATTTGACCCCTTCGCAAAACATGACTTGGTACTTGGTGGCAAAACCCTTGTTGGCAATCACAGAGGTCAGAAGTTTCTTGTAGTTGGCCACCAGGTGCTCCAGTGCACCAACTGTATACAGCGTATATCATATAAAACCACAATGCTGCAGCTACTTTGTGTCTCTCTGTGAAATATGCAAAAGCGTCTTGCCAAACCAATCTGCCCCTACCCTACGCGTTGCATCAGAGGGTCGTGTGACTCATCAGGATTTTATTTTTTTTGTTATATTTACATTAATATTTGATTGCACTCAAGCACAGGATTTATACTACTACAAGAAGAAATACACATGAATTCATCATATTATTGTATATTCACATGTTATTATAAGTGAATAAAATAAAAGAATAGGCACTTATTCGTGTTCATGTGCGTGACAACAAATGAATGATCAATTAAACATTACAAAGTGAATCACATGGATGACATAAAAAACATAAAAAATACATGGAAATATATATGATTGAAAAAAGCAAGCTTAAAGTCCGTGTGTGATAATAATCTCAACACCAAAACAAATAGCTCTGAGATAAAACTTCAAGTTCTTCCACCCTGAGTGCTCAGTGGGAAGGTGGCAACTCACCAGAGGTGTTTGACCCCTTTTTATAGGATGGTAAAAAATGCACATTTGGAATACCAATTGATTCCACTGTCAGCATCACTCCACTCCAATGGCCCCTTGATTTATGGCTGTAGTAGAAAAAAATGACTCCACAAGAGACATGAATAAAAAGTCTCATAGTGTAGTAGATTTATAAATTTTGCTGATTAATAGGGGATCAAATACTTATTTCACTGATTAAAACGCAAATCAATTTATAACTTTTTTGAAGTGTTTTTTTCTGGATATATTTGGTTTTTTTTAGAAAATTTTTGACATACAACACACACACAACTTGGCACAACACCAAGCTTAACAATCAGCCATCCTGGCCGGTAACCCTAATAACATTAACAATGCCATCAACTGACAGCTACAACAGGTATAACCTCCCCCCTTGCCCCCTCCCTGTACTCAGTTCCCTTCCCCCCAACAAAAATTATATTATTTGTGGGAAAAAAAGCCATTTTACATCTCTAATCACCCAAAATATCTGTCGTTTACTCTTCACCCGGTGTAGAATATATGTTGGCTACATATCGGACCCTCCCATCAGATATTTTTGTTGTTATTCTGTCTCTCAGAGGAATATTGTATTCGTACTGCCCCAGTTTCTCTCCCAAAAAAATGTTTTGCACAGGTGGACTCCGTTACACTCTGACCCCCACACTCCCTCCACAGTGCTTTTGTCGGAACCTCCACCTCTCTCAGGGATGAGCTACATAGGTCAAGGAGATCCGGTGGCTCCAGATTTTCTCCTGTTGATGTTAGTTTTGTGGCTTGGAGGGAGGGGAGGAAAATTCTGACACAAGCCTCTCTGGGTATGTCCCCACAGACCCCCTTGTGGAAGAATCCTAATCTCCCTGAGCTCTTTGGTCACTGGACTCGATTTGGAGTTACTCATCTCTCTCATATAGTTGAGGACAATACCTTGGTACCCTTTGACACACTTAGACATAAATATGGCCTTGAAAATAAGTTCTTCTTTAAATATCTTTTGCTATGGCATGCCATTCAGGCACAGTTTGGGTCTTTGCCCACTGAGCTCATGGAATCCTCTAGAGAGGACCTCCTATCGTTTTCAGAGATCTCCAAGTTGGTGACAACCTTTTATGGTCACCTCCAGTTGGTGGGGGCTGATCCTTTCCAGAACTATCATCGCAAGTGGCTGCTGTCAATGCCTGAGCTTTCTGAAGAGGACTGGGAAGAAGCAATCGAGATATGCTTTCAGGATATAATCAGCACTACTGACATATTGATCCAATTTAACTAACTTACACTACACACCAGCCTGGCCGGTTCAGGATATTGCATGTTCTAGATGTGATTTCATTTCTGCCAATTTTTTTCATATGTTTTGGAGCTGTCCTGGACTTTTGACCTATTGGAAGGATCCATTTGCCTTTTTTTTTACCATAAGCTTTATCTGCCACCAATACCTTATATCCCGGAGGCTGGACTCTTAGGAGTACTTAATGATTATGTTCCTTGTACACATGCTAGGACTTTCTGTGTTAAGTATACTGTTATTTTATGCATGTAAAAAACATTTTACTGCATTGGAAGGATGTGGGCCCTCTTTCGGCCCACGCCTTCTTTTGTAGTGTTCATGGGGTTCTCCACAAATTTAAATTGATATATAAAAGTAGAAATTCACCAAAATATGGCAACCATCGCTAGATGTCTCTGAGGATTTCTGGGGGGGGGGGGGGTCCTATCATCACAACTTACTCAGCGAGTCTCTATCCACTAATGTAGCTTTGGTACACATCTGATGGTTGGCTACACATTGGCCTGGGATTGTTTTGTACGGAACTCTCAGTTACATAAAGGGACCCTGAAAATATACTGTTGATACAGGGTCGTATTTGGTGTGGGCTTGAATGCGTGTGTGTATGTTGTTGGGGTTTTCTTTGTTCTCTCACGGACTACCTGCTTTTTGTCCATTAATGAATACTTGTCTTGGTATATCCATAAGTACCGTATTTATCGGCGTATAACACGCACTTTTTCCCCCTGAAAATCAGGGGAAAATCAGGGGTGCGTGTTATACGCAGATCCCCCACCGTTGTGAGCCTATGGGTAGCTTTCAGCCGCCTTCGGCCTTTCTCGGCAGCTTTCGGCCAACTTCGGCCCTTCTCAGGAACTTTTGGCCGTTCTCGCAGCTTTCGGCCATTCGACGGCCGAAAGCTGGCGAGAACGGCCGAAAGCTGCCGAGAAAGGCTGAAGGCGGCCGAAAGCTGCCGAGAAAGGCCGAAAGCTGCGAGAGCGGCCAATGAGGCCAATTTGCAAACTGCAGTCACACTGACATGTCACTGCAGTTTAACTGCAGCCTGGACAAGGCTGCAAATGTCACTGTAGAGGCTGCAGATGGACGCTGCAAAACTGCAGTGACACTGACATGTCATTGCAGTTTAACTGCAGCCTGGCAAGGCTGCAAATGACACTGAGGAGGCTGCAGATGGACGCTGCAAATGACACTAAGAAGGCTGCAAATGACACCGACAAGGATGCAAGGCTGCAAATGACACTGAGAAGGCTGCAAGGCTGAAAATGACACTGACAAGCATGCAGATGGACGCTGTGCAAGGCTGCATTGATGGGCATTTAAATGTATGTTTTTTCCTTTAAAACTTTTTTTTCCGATGAATACGGTACCTTACGTGCCTGTAAGGCGAGTCCGTTTCTTTTGTATTTTTTGTTGTAAAACTAAAATAAACACCTTTCAAAATCAGCAGGGGATCAAATACTTTTTTCCCCTCACTGTATGGTTCTATAGTAGCAACAACTAAAATTTGATTAGTTGCCGTGAGCTTCAGTGATCGCAAAGAACCAGCCTCATCAAGACTTTAACATTAGCGAAGCTGTCCTTTAGGAAATCCCCCCGAACCACAGCCCAAATCATTCCTTTGGGTAAGCTATGCTCATGGTGGGCTTCAGTGATCCTCCAGAGTAAGGCTTACCCATAGGAATTAATAGGGTTGTCACGCACATGCACAGTATGAAGAAGGGCTGGCTGAGACCTTTTTGGAGGAGAGATAGCTGAATCAGAACGGTAAAGTATTATCTCAGGTGGGGCTCTGATGAAGAGTGCGTGCCCTCAAAACGCGTGAACCAGGATGCGGTACCAAGGCAGTGCTTATACTGGCAGTAAGCACTATTGGTCAGATGACTGTTTGTCAGAGATAATTTGTGATATGCATTTATATCAAGTTCTTTTGTGTCTATAAAACAATAATAAAGTTTTATTGAGGACCGTACACTATGCCGATGCTCTCTCTTTATTTCACACATTATCCCAGGTGGGCTGCACTTTGGGGAATTGGGGGATTTAATAAAGAAAAACACTAAACTCTAACACTAAAAACACTAAATAAAAAAATAAATAAAAAAAAACAACACGCAAATTAAAGCAATTTTTCCAACAATACACGTGTCTCTGTGGAGACCATTTATGTCTCAAACCCAAGCTGTAAAACGGGCCGTAGTCTTCTTCCCAAATCAAGACTAGGCCCTGCTCTTTTCCTGAACTGAACACCACACCTGACATTTAATTGGCAAATGCCAACGCTTCCACTGCCCACAGAGGTTTTTTTGCATTTGAACACTGAATTACAGAAGCAACCTTAGTTCCAGGAGATGGTTTTATCTTATGCTGGGCAGAATTTAAGGTAAGTCATTACTGTAGCAGCACCTGTCACTGCAGATTACAGGCCAATACACAGCATGTATCATTTTCATATCAATAGTAAGTAAGTAATGACAATAACCATTAGTCCAAAGTGCTTAAATAACACAAAAACAAAAGTTTCCCACTGACCCTTTCTTGCTTTATGGCTAATGGTGAAAAGAAAAACAAGATGGAGACTTAAAGTGATTGTAAATGATCACCTTGTAAAACAACCCATTCCGTTTAAAATTGAAATGAAAGGCAAAACATTTGTGTATAGATATAAAAATACATTATAAATACCCTTTTCCACATTTTTTATAAGTGATCACATTCTCTCTGTTCTCAGCTCCATGAGAGCTGGGGGGGGGGGGGGAGCAGCACACGGAGCTTCCCAGTGAATGGCTGTGCAGTTTGGGCATGTCAGTATAAGTCTGGTCATTGGAGGAGAGCACACTGAGTTCACCACACTGGGAAGGCCCCCACACAGGCTTGTCCGAGTACGGACTCCGCTTTGATCAGCAGGGATCGATCAGCTGATCCCCACTGAGCAGACGGATCACAGGTCCGTCTCCGCTCACTGTGCGGAGATGGACATGTCATAGCCCCGCTGTCCTCTATGGAGATCCTATCCGATCCGATTCTCCAGGCAGATGGAAAATAGGCCTGAACGTTGAATGGTACTTGCATTTAGGGCCCTATGAGTTTAGCGATGAAGATCCAGAATGCACAGGCCCCCCAACATAGTTACCACTGAGTATAATCTTCAGCCTTGTCTAGCAGCAGCCTGACACACACTTTAACAGGAAGTGGGGCGGAATGTTGCGTCTGTCCTTCCCAGGTGCATTAAATGCATTGCACCTAGACAGCCCCATACACAAGGGGCCTTAGATGTTCTTTAACCACTTCTGAACCACCCCATGCAAATATACTGTGGCAGGGCGGGCCTCCTGAGCGAAATCACGTACCTGTACGTGATTTTGTGCACTTGGTCTGGGGGAGCGCGCGTGCCCCCGGCGACCCACTCCCGCTGTGATTGGCCACAGCAGAAGCCAATGAGCGGGTCCGGCAGACCCGATGTTCTCCGGCACCTCGCAATTGTTTTGAGGAGAGGCAGAACGGCAGTCTGCCTATGTAAACAGGGCAGACCAACGTTCTGTGAGAGGGGAAGATGAAGGTCTTGTGTTCCTGCTAAGCAAGAACATGGATCTCTGTCTTCCCCCAGTCAAAGCACCTCCCCCACACAGAAAGCACTCCCTAGGAGCAGATTTAAACCTTTGATCGCCCCTGATGTTAACTCCTTCGCTGTCAGTGTCATTAGTACAGCGACAGTGCATTTTGTTAGCACTGATTAATATTTTTATTTAAGGTACTTATATAGCGCCGTCAATTTATGCAACGCTTTACATATACATTGTACATTCACATCAGTCCCTACCCTCAAGGAGCTTACAATCTAAGGTCCCTAACTCACATTCATATACTAAAGCCACTGATTACTGTATTAGTGTCACTGGTCCCCAAACAGTGTCGCTTATTGTCAAATTCGTCCGCCGCAATGTCGCAGTCACGCTAAAAAACGCTGATCACTTACTAGTAAAAACAATAAAAAAAATGTAAAGTCCATAAATATATCCCATAGTTTGTAGACGCTATAGCTTTTGTGCAAACCAATGTATTAGCAGAAAACATATATTGGCCTAATTTGACGAATAAATTTGATTTCTTACATTTTCTTATTAGGTATGTTTTATAGTATAAAGTAAAAAATATAATTTTTTTTCAAAATGGTCGGTCTTTTTTTGTTTATAGAGCAACAAATAAAAAACCACCGAGGTGGTCAAATACCACCAAAAGAAAGCTCGATTTGTGGGAAAAAAAGCACATCAATTTTATTTGGGTACAGAGTCGCACGACCGCGCAATTGTCAGTTAAAGTAGTGCAGTGCCGTATTGCAAAAAACTGCCTGATCATGAAGGAGGGGTAAACCTTCCGGGGTTTAAGAGGTTAATGCAGGTTTAGCCACATTTATGTGCGATTACACACATTTTGGCACTTTTAGACGCATTTACATGCATACTCCGATTCCTTCGGTATTAAATTGTATTGTAACTGTATTGTCTGCCCTCACGTTGTAAAGTGCTGTGCAAACTGATGGCGCTATATAAATCCTGTATAGTAATAATAATTTAAGGTTTCAAATAGGATCCTGGTTTCACAGAATTCAATTTTATCTGAATGCAGCTAAACCAAACGCACCTAAATGCAGGTAAAGGCTCAGTGTGAATTGTAATTGAAAAAAACATTACATTTATATGCGTTTAGAAATATCCTTTTAAATGCACATTTGACTGTACCAGTGTCAATGAGGTCTTAAAAGGGCAGAAAAATCCACAAGCAGCATCAGTGGTGATACCAACATCACATATACTATGAGCGCCACCTGCTGGGCAATAGAGTGTAATGTTGAAACCCCATAAAGAACACATTTCATATTGAGTAAGGTTTTCTCCACTTCATGATCTAGCAACTGGCAAATGATTACAGCGCATCCAGAAAGTATTGACAGTGCTTCACTTTTTCCACATTTTGTTATATCACAGCCTTATTCCAAAATGGATTAAGATCATTATTTTCCCCAAAATTTTACAAAACAATACCCCATAAGGACAACGTGAAAGAATTTTGAAATCTTTTCAAATTTATTAATAAAAAATGAAAAGCATCCCATGTACATAGATATTCACAGCCTTTGCTCAATATTTTGTTGAAGCACCTTTGGCACAAATTACAGCCTCAAGTCTTTTTGAGTATGATGCTACAAGCTTGGCACACCTATTATTGGGCAGTTTCTCCCATTCTTCTTTGCAGGACCTCTCAAGCTCCATCCGGTGGGACGGAGAGCGTCGGTGCACAGCCATTTTCAGATCTCTCCAGAGATGTTCAATCAGGTTCACATCTGGGGCACTCAAGGACATTCACAGAGTTGTCCCGTAGCCATTCCTTTGTTATCATGACTGTGTGCTTAGGGTCATTTTCCTGTTGGAAGACGAACCTTCGCCCCAGTCTGAGGTCCAGAGCGCTGTGGAGAAGGTTTTCATCAAGGGTGTCTCTGTACATTGCTGCATTCATCTTTCCTTCGATCCTGACTAGTCTCCCTGTTCCTGCCACTGAAAAACATCCCCACAGCATGATGCTGCCACCACCATGCTTCACCGTAGGGATGGTATTGGCCAGCTGATGAGCGGTGCCTGGTTTCTTCCAGACATGACACTTGTCATTCAGGCCAAAGAGTTCAATCTTTGTTTCATGAGACCAGAGAATTTGGTTTCTCATGGTCTGAGAGTCCTTCAGGTGCATCTTTGGCAAACTCCAGGCAGGCTGTTTTACTTGTTGCCTTTTACTGAGGAGTAGCTTCCATATGGCCACTGTACCATACAGGCCTGATTGGTGGAGTGCTGCAGAGATGGTTGTTCTTCTGGAAGGCTCTCCTCTCTCCACAGAGAAACACTGGAGCTGTCAGAGTAACCATCGGGTTCTTGGTCACCTCCCTAATTAAGGCCCTTTTCACTAAATCACTCAGTTTGGCCGGGCGGCTTGCTCTAGGAGTCCTGGTGGTTCCAAACTTCTCCAATTTAAGGATGATGGAGGCCACTGTGTTTATTGCGACCTTCAATGCTCCAGACATTTTTCTGTACCCTTCCCCACATCTTTTATTTACATTTTTTTTTTTTTTTACAGTTTTGTATTTTTTTGTTATTTTCTTTTTACAATTTAACATTTAAAATATTTATTGATTTTTTTTTTTATCAGCGCTGTTGGGGGGGGGGGGGGCTTTGGTGAGATAGCAGGGGTCTAAACAGACCCCTGATATCTCTCCTTTGAGACAGGGAAAGGGACTGAGGATAGAGATTCCCCAGTCCCTTTCTCTGCAGCCTCCGCTGCACTGAAGATGAATGGACAGGAGACAGAAGCTCCTCTCCATTCATAAACTGAAACATCGTAAACACAGGTTATGATGTTTCAGTTATGAAGGGACATAGGAAAAGGAGGGAGCCGGTAAATTACATGTTTACCGGCTACTTCCTCTGCTCTCCATCCTGAAAGATCTGGGACAGGGGGACCCGGAGGAGGACCCAGGGGAAGACACAGGGGGACCCGAAGGAGGACATGGAGAGTTGGGGAGGATGCAGGGGAACCCGGAGGAGGACACAGAGGGGGACCCAGAGGACGAAATAAATCAGGACCTGGAGGAAAACACGGGGAGCACAGAGGGGGACAGCCAGCGGTGATTGGTGTCGGCGGTGGGGGCAGTTACAAGCACCCATCTCCTTGACAGCCGCAGGAGGGAGAGGAGGAGAAGCGTCTGTCAGAAAAGCTATACAGGGAGATCGGTGCTTGCAACTCCCACCCACCACCACACCGATCATCCCTGAGGCTGCCCAAGTATCGGGTCAAGCATCGGAACATTTGCACAAGTACAAGTACTCATGCAAATGCCCGGTATTGGTACAACCCTAACTGTGAGGAAAGGGTAAAAATCCTCCATCACTGCTGTCTGTGCCCTATTTAAAGTATATGTGAACCCTTCCGTTGTAAAACAACCTACTCAGTTTAAAAACAGAAATGAAAGGCAAAACATTTGTGTTTATATATATTTTATAACTAAAATAAATCATTTTTTTATCTTTTTCTTAGAAGTCATCACAATCTCTGTTCTTAGCTGCATAAGGGCCTTTAAAGAGGTGAGGGTGGAGAAAGAGCAGTACACTGATCCCCCCCGCGAATTGCTGTGCAGGAAGGGGGGGGGGCATGTCAACACAAGTCTTGGCCATTGGAGGACAAGCAAGCTGTGCTCCCAGCACAGCCAGAAAACTGACTTCACTGGGATGGATGTGCTTTCATGCCTAGAGTGGTCAGTTTGACATAAGAAAACAGGGGGACTGGCAGGCAAGATCACCAGGCATTTTACAAAAGGAAGCAATACAAATAGGACAGGCTACTTTTTAACAAGTACATGGTACAACAGATACATAGCAAGAATATGAACTGTTTGGGTAACATATTCTTTAAGGAGAATTGCGGATGAGTTATCTAAGTCATTGATCACATTTTCCTTTTCATTTGTGCAGTATGAAAAAAAGAATCTATTTGCGCAGAGAAGCACAGATCATCTGTAACAATTCTTCGTCTCCATTCACACCTATGCAGTTTGCTTTTGAGCGCTTCTGCAGTGCTTTTTGCGTTTTTTACCGCAATTTTGCAGCCATTTGTTTCGATGCTTTTTTTTTGACAAATTTGTTGTAGGGCAAATAAAAGAAAAATGCCAATTGCAGCAAAATTGTGGTAAAAACACACTGCATGCTTTTCTGCCACTTCTCCACTAAAGTCTATTGAACCAAAATCGCAAAAAAAACACTGTTTTGCATTTACAAAAGTCCCTGACCCTTTCCAAAAAACGCAGAGGCACAAAAATGCATTGATGTGAACGTGTTCCATAGGAACCCATGTAAAAAAAAAAAGTCTGCGTTTCTGCAAAAAAGCAAACAAGCATGAAAAAACGCATTGGTGTGAATGGAGCCTCAGACAGATACAGGATATAGCACTGCATCCTACAGTTGATTCAGGTATCGGTTTGTAGCACTGAGGCACAGCAACCCATCACCAGCACCTGCTTCAGTAGAGGAGGTTGCAACATTCTTATTACAAAGTAATGGAATACAGACTCAAAGACATCAGTGTGCATCTTAAGAAAAAGGCATACTTGGTAAACACAAAACCTCTTTAAAGCGGTAGGAAACCGCCTTTTTTTTTTTTTTTCAAACCTGCAAGGCAAAGTTATAATGTGCTAGTATGCATTGCATACTAGCACATTATGTGAAGCGTACCTAAAAAAGGAAGCCATCCAGCAGTGCACCGTTAACGCTGACAGGGCTCCCATCTTCCCCTTGTCTTCCTTCCAGGTTGGCGGGCTCCGATCCTTTGATTGGACAAGCCGCGATGACATCACTACATCACTTCCATGCATGCCTGCAGGAGCCACTGTTCATGGCACAGGACTCTGAAGGAACAGCACGGGTATGCGGTTCCATCAGAGCGCATGCACTGGTGATGTCATCAGCGGCTTTGCAAGTAAATATCTCCAAAACGGTGCACATTTAGGAGATATTTACAGTACCTATAGGTAAGCCTTACTATGGGCTTACCTATAGGTAAAAAATAACCAGGGGAGTTTACTCTCACTTTAAAAATAGCCAGGGACACCAAGTAATTAAATATCTGCTTTTTTACCTAGTAGTATTTTGACACTGCTCTGTTTACATTTAGCAATCTGCACTGATCAACAATGCAGCATAACCAGATTTTTGATTTAAAGCCTTTTGTGCAAGGAGCCAGAAAGTATGACTTCTCTAATGCACTCATTCAGTCACTGGAGAAACAGACCACAAACTGCTGAATAAAAGCATTTCCTGCATACGTTTAAAAGTGGTTTTAAAGGCAGGAGTGTTTTTTTTCTATCTTAAAGCATTCTATGCATTAGGATAAAAAGCCTTCTGTGTGTAGCAGCCCCCCTCCAGCACCCCCATCTCTATAAAGCGATGTCCGGGACTCTCCCTCCTGATTGGCTGAGGCACAGCAGTGGCACCATTGGCTCCCACTGCTGTCAATCAAATTCAGTTAGCCAATCAAGAGAGAGAGGGGGCGGGGCCGAACAGCAGCTCTGTGTCTGGATCAATACAAGGAGCTGCAGCTCGGGTGCCCCCAATAGCAAGCTGCTTGCTGTGGGAGCACTCAACAGGAGGGAGGAGCCGAAGAGGGACCCGAGAAGAGGAAGATCCGGCCTGCCCAGTGCAAAACTACTGCACATAGCAGGTAAGTATAACATGTTTGTTAATTTAATAGAAAAGAAAAAAAAGACCTTACAAATCACTTTAACTTAGCCCTGCCCATTTTCCATTGATTTTGAATCATAACAGCTAAATTTGGAAAGTACAAGGTGCTTATAGAGGAATCCCTCATGGCTCCCCTGTTCCAAATCCCAGTCCGAGGCATGCTAATCTTAAAGTGGAGTTCCACCCCAAAACAAATAAAAAAAATGAAAAAAAAAAAAAAAAAAACATTTGGAGAAATGTTGCTAGGGGGTCCCTCGTAGTCTGCCTCCTTCAGCACCTGGGCTCTTGACGTCACTTCCCTCGGTGCAGGAAGGGAGATCAGCTCTCCCCTCTCCCTCTAGGCAGTCATCTGTGACACGTGACAGGTCCCAGATGACTGAGCGGCCAATCACGGCGTACGGCTCGCGCATGCGCAGTGGGTGCCCAGCTGTGAAGTAGCGCCGCCGAGTGGAGGGGGAGACGAGCGGGGCTTCGATCCCCCGCATCCCTGGAACAGGTAAGTGTCTGATTATTAAAAGTCAGCATCTGCAGTATTTGTAGCTGCTGACTTTTAATTTAATTTTTTTAAGCGGAATTCCGCTTTAACTATACAGTCCAGACTGCAGGAAGACTACATCTACCCAGACCAAATGCACAGCTCATTTTACATACCCACCATGCCTAGGGTACCTATCAAGCATGCGTAGGAATTAAGTAATCCCAGACCGGCCAATCAAGAAGAAGGCAAGACAAAGATGTCAGTGGCAGCAAAGGAGTGCACTCTAGGAGGAGGGCACACTAACAGGTAAGTCTGCCATCATATGGGAATTTGCAGTGCATACTTTCACATATTGACAAAAGCCCTGGGGATCCACAGTGGATTAAGTTCCACTTTAACCTTAACTTTTACCCCCCTTCATGACCAGGCCATTTTTTGCGATACGGCACTGCGTTACTTTAACTGACAATTGCGCAGTCGTGTAACGCCGTACCCAAAAAAAATGTTTCTCCTTTTTTCCCCCACAAATAGAGCTTTCTTTTGGCGGTATTTGATCACTTCAGCGGTTTTTATTTTTTGCGCTATAAAACGACATAAAAAAAAACCCCCGTAAATTTTGAAAAAAAAAAAACAATAATTTGTACTTTCTGCTATATACACACCCAATAAAAAAAATTTTAAAACTCCAAATTTCTTCATCAATTTAGGTCAATAAGTATTCTGCTACACATTTTTGGTAAAAAAAAAAAAAAAAGCGTATATTGATAGGTTTACGCAAAAGTTATTGCGTCTACAAACTATTTTTATGGAATTATTTTTTATTTTTTTAATAGCGATGATCAGCGAATTTTAGCGGGACTGCAACATTGCGGCAGGCAAATCTGACACTAAGTGACACTTTTGGGGACCAGTGACACCAGTACAGTGATCAAAAAAAATTTTTTTAAAAAATGCACCGGGAAGTGCGCATGCGCGGCCGGACGGAGCGGATGTCCATCTGATCTGCTCCACTCGTCCCCCGGCAACTTCAGCTACAAACAGCGGCCCCACACCCCGCCCGGACTCGGTAATAGCCTGACCCCCTTGCGGAAGGGTCCAGGCACACTCCGGATGCCACAAAAATTAGGAAGCCAGCCTCAAACCGGCTCCCGGATCGCGACCCGCGCCACGTTCCAGGATTCCAAGATGGCGACCGGCCATCACACACGAGGCACGCAGGCCTCGGGGAAGGGGAAATTACCACCTCCTCCACAGAAACAGGCCACAAAAAGCTACGAGGCCGAATACCCGGCGCTGGGCCCCACCAGACCTTCCCCCACTAAAGGTGAGCTAACGAACGCAGAATGCTTACAACCCAGCCCCCCTGCACTGTCTCCCTCACAAAATGCAGCCATGTCACCCAGCTTGGACTCACAGGCATCCTCCCTCCTGGATAGGGAGATGGCAGAAGCCATATACAGCCAGCCCAGCAGCCAAGAATCTGCTTTAGATTGCAATGCTGAATCCCCTGCTGCTCCCCCTGCACAAGGACAATATTCAGGAGACCCAATCTTATTAGCACGTTTTGCTGATTTGCTCCAAAGAGAATTATCTAAAGCTACTGACAAATTAGCTTCTGACATAAAGCAAGATTTCCAGGAAATGGGTAACCGATTAAACAGTATCGAATCCAAGATGGATGACACGGTCCATAGAGTATCCCAGAACTCAAATATGATCACTGACCTACAAGATCGACTTGAGGAAGCATACTCCAAGATCGACGACCTTGAAAATCGCGCAAGACGCTATAACTTCCGTATCCGTGGTATACCAGAAAATATAAAAGATATCACCTCCATTACACAATCTTTAATGCAAGCTGCAGTACCCGACATCGACGAGATCCATATGGAGATGGATCGAATCCACAGAGCCCTGACACCCCCCAAACCTGATGGCCCCCCTAGAGATGTGATTGTGAAGCCACACTTTTTTAAAATCAAAGAAGCTGTGATGCGCTATGCCCGTGAAAACCCAGACCTGGAGATAGATGGCATCAAGATCCAAATATTTGCTGATATCTCCCAAGCCACAATCCAAAAGAGGCGATCGCTTAAACCTCTGCTGACGCCATTGATCCAACGTAACATTCGCTACAGGTGGAACTATCCTTTCCGTCTCCAATTTTCTTTCAACAGCAAGTCCTACTCCTTCTCATCGTTCACTGAAGGCGAAATGATCCTACTAAAGCTGGGATTCATATCCCACGATGCATCTCCACGGAATCAACCTGGTCACAGAGAATCCCCTCCCCCCCACTTTCCCCCCTGTGGACATCAAAGTCAACTAAGAAGTTTGCCTCATCATCCCGAACATCTTAAGAAGATGGACCCGCCATTGCTGAACTGATTTAAATCCGCCGTGGTGCCTTCTCAGTGGTCCCCTGAGAAGGACATTAGGTGCCACACAGGGCGGCTGCACTTTGCTGAAACAAAGACTCCAGCTTTTTTTTTTCTTTTTTTTTCCCCATTAGTTAGGGATATTTGAACTGGCCATTACGTTCTTGCACTTTTTCTGGCATTCCTTTTTACTGCCTTAATCACCATATAGTCTACCAACATACTTGGCTAGACGATCCCATTAGCGTATTGGGGCGGGACATTGGGGCCAAATATGTTAACTAGATGTATACACGCATGTTTTTTTTCTTCCCGCACCTTGTACACCAAGGTTTTTTTTTATGGTTGCTGGGGGATGGCCATGTGCACTCCCCACTCGAAGGGCTCTTCCCATTACCAGTTTCTGGTGGAGACTCCTTCACACCCAGGGCTTGCCCCTGGGACACTTTACTTGTTACTGACTGTAAGATTTAGTAGTATTATGTCTAACGAATGTCACTCGGTACCAGGAGTCCCCTGGTCCGACCGCTTGGTTTTATTGTTTTATTTTTTTTATTTTTCTCTCCCCTTCTCCCTCTCTCCTCGACCCCACTAATGCTACTCTCACTACTACTTCCCAACCCACCTCCTCTTCCTCCCACAGTATACTTAATATTAACCTGTTCTACCACTGTTCCTTCTCGAGGGTCACCTGGACGACACTTCTGCACATATGGCATCTGAAACCAACGGACCGAAGGGTGAGTCTGTATATAATGACCCTTGAATGTTTCCCATGTCTTCCATAGCTCTGACACCTTGTAATATCCGCCTACTCTCACATAATGTCCAAGGCTTTGGATCGCCAGCTAAGCGAATCAAGGCCTTCACACATTATAAATCCCTAGGGGCTGATATGGTGGCTCTTCAAGAGACACACTTCACTTCCTCATTTACCCCCCGCTACCTGCATAGAGAATACCCTCTTTGTTTTTTTGCGAATGCCTCAGAGAAAAAGAGGGGGGTCGCCCTCTGCTTCTCTAGGCATATATCATTTGCAGAAACCAAAATTATTAGAGACAAAGAGGGCCGTTATCTCCTGGTAAAGGGACATCTGGGCGAGATTTTAATCACTATTCTAGTATATTATGCCCCCAACACTAACCAGACTACCTTTTTCCACGCCCTCTTAAAACTCCTAGAACCCGAATTAGAGGGGGTAATAATTCTGGCAGGTGACTCTAACCTAGCATTAGACTTAATTAAAGACAAATCACATACCTCAGGTCTCCGCCCCCCCCCCCAGAACAAAGTCGCATATTCGCACAGATACTACACCAATACGACCTGGTAGACGCTTGGCGGGAGGTCAACCCAACCGATAGAGATGAATGAATGAATGAATGAATAACTTGTATAGCGCTACAATGCGAACTGAATCGCCTCAAGGCGCTGTATTGGCGATTGGTTATCAAGCTTCTAGAAGAGGTAGGTCTTGAGTTTCTTCCTGAAGGCCAGATGGTTTTCTTCCATGCGGATGTCGGTTGGTAGAGCGTTCCATAGCCGTGGTCCCTGGACAGCGAATCTCCGTTCCCCCTTTGATTTGTAGCGGGATTTAGGAATGAGGAGCAGATTTTGATTAGCCGATCGAAGACTGCGATTCGGTGTGTAGTGTTTTATTTTCTCGCAAAGGTATTGCGGAGCGTTTCCATGTGTGCATTTGTGGGTGAGGCAGAGGGTCTTGAATGCGACCCGATTCTTTACGGTTAGCCAATGTAGGTTCCTCAGGGAAGGGGAGATGGATTCCCAGGGTTTTTTCCCTGTTATCAGTCTTGCCGCCGTGTTTTGGATAAGTTGTAAGCGCGCAAGTTGATATTGGGGTAATCCTATGTAAAGGGAGTTAGCGTAATCCAGTCGAGAATTGATGACTGTTCCAACTACCACTGCTTTGTCCTCCTTTGGAATGAAGGGGATGAGTCTGCGTAGCAGGCGGAGCAGATAGTGTGATCCACTGACTACTGCTCCTATTTGGGCATCCATTGACATTTCTGAGTCAAAAATTACTCCGAGACTCTTGGCCTTGGTCCTAGTGGTGATGGTCCGTCCAAAGATGGTAGGAGGTGTCCAAGGGATCTTGGTTCGGGGGTTATGATTTGCATGTAGAATAAGAAGTTCTGTTTTTGATTCATTTAGTTTGAGGGAGCTAGTAGTCATCCAGTCGTCTATCATCGTGAGGCATTTTCCTAATTGCTGATGATGGTCTTTTTGTCCGGTGATACGAAAATATAATTGAGTGTCGTCGGCGTACGAGTGGAAGCACAAGTCTGATCTTCTGATGATGTTGAGGAGTGGGCGAATGTAGATGTTGAAGAGCACCGGCGACAGGGGTGATCCTTGAGGGACTCCACAGGAGATTGCCCGGGTTTCAGATGTGAAGGGTCCTAGTTTCACCGTCTGAGAGCGATTTCCTAAGAAGGATCCGACCATTGTAGATCTGAGCCGGTGACTCCTGCTACTTCTGTAAGGTGGATGAGTAGCGTATTGTGGTCCACAGTATCAAAGGCTGCACTGAGGTCCAACAGTATCAGGAGACACGATTCTCCGTCATCCGCTGCTTCGAGGGCATCATCCCAAATTTTCAGGAGTGCGGTTTCTGTCCCATGGCCTGGGCGGAATCCTGATTGTAACGGATCCAGGAGTGTGTGTGTGTCCAGGTGGCGTTGTATCTGTTGTACTACCGCTTTCTCCAAAATCTTGGAAATGTTGTTCAAGCTTGTTATCGGTCTGCGATGGTTGGGGTCCCGGGGGTCGAGGTTGGTTTTTTTTAGCAGGGGTTTGATAATGCCTTGTTTGAGGGCGCCTGGAACAATCCCTTCTTTGAACGATTGATTTATGAGGTGCGTTATGGTGGGAGCCAGGATGTCGGAGCATTCTTTCAGGAGTTTTGTGGGGATGATGTCAATAGACGATGTGCTGTCTCTGAGATTTTTGATGATGTTTTTAGTGGTATCCGTGGTGATTGGGATCAGAGAAAACTTTGGTGGTTGTGAGATGTTTGTGTCGATATCGACTTTTTGCTCTGGTTGCCTGCCGTCCGATGTCTTTTTCTGATCAATTGTTTTCCTAATGTTGACGATTTTATTGATGAAAAAGTCTGATAATTCATTGCAGAAATCTTGGGTTTCATTAGCGGGGGGCTCTAAGCATGCCGGGTTCATCGACTGAGCAACTATTTTAAAAAGTTCCCGGGGCCGATTTAAGGCCGCTGAGATGGTATTTGAGAAATAATCTTTTTTTGCTTTGAAGATTGCCTTCTGATAATTCTGTGTCAGCCCTTTGTATTTAGTGTGATTTCCCTTGGTGGGATTTATTCTCCATGCTCTTTCGGCTCTTCTGCGTTCTTGCTTGAGTAGCGTGAGCGAGCTGTGGAACCATCCTGCGTTTTTCCTCTTGATGAGTGTTCTGCGTTTTGGAGCCACTGAGTCTGCTGATTGTCGTAATACATTGTTTAGGGAGCTGAGAGTTTGCTCCGATGAGAGGGTTAAATTCAGAGTTGCTACTTTGTTTGATAAGGTTGTTTTGAAGGAATCGGAGTGCAGTTTTTTCTGCGATCTGGTCCAATGCGTCGTTGTTGCAGGTTTCTGGTTTTGGTGGGTGATGTTGGTGGAGATTTTGAATTTGATGGCGTGGTGATCCGTCCATGGTAGTGGTATGTTGTCTACTGTGTTGATGTCCAGATTTTGTTTGAAGATGAGGTCCAGAGTGTGTCCTGATCCGTGTGTGGGGGTCTTTATCAGTTGCTGGAGACCCAGTTCTTCCAGTTGGCTGATGCAGGCGGTCGCGATAGGGTCTTGGGTAGAGTTTGCCCAGAGGTTGAAGTCTCCAAGTACCAGGAGGTTTTTGGATTTCAGTGTGTGTATTGAGATAAACTCCGTGAGGGGTGTAAGCAGCTTGGTCTTTGGTCCTGGTGGTCTGTAGCAAAGTAGAATGTGGGTGGTGTCATGGGGTGTTGATTGAAGATGTAGGGTCAATGTTTCCATAAAAGGCACTGGGTTCTGTGAGATTGGTTTGGTGAGCGCCAGGTGCGATTTAAAAATCACTGCTAGGCCTCCTCCTTTTTTTCCTATCCGATGTTCGGTTAGGATCCTGTAGTTCTCCGGTACCAATTCGGTGAGGATGGTGTTGCAGTCGGGGGTTAGCCAGCTTTCCGTGATGAAGAGGCAGTCTATATTGTTTTCGGTGATGAAGTCGTGTACTTCTAGTCTGTGTTTGGCTGCAGATCTGGTGTTGATCATGGCGCATGTTAATTGTTGTGGTTGGGTTGGTATCTTCCTGTTTTTGCTGGTTGATTGTAGGTCGGTCTTTAATAGACATTCTTTTCGTAGAATTTTTTGAATGGGAGCTGGCAATGTTGCGGTGGAATTTCTTAGTCTGTGGAGGGCTTCTGCTGAATATTTAAGGTAGCACATGGCCAGAGGATGAAGCTGATGGTCCTGGGATGACTGAGCTGATGATCCGGATCCGGGTCAGTCCTGTTATCAGTCTAGGTATCAGACTTGCCGCCGCATAGACTAAAGCCAGCAAGTTGATCGTGTGGTGCCCTATGTGTGAAGATGCTGATCCTGATCCGGGTTTGTCCTGTTATCAGTCCGGGCATCAAACTTGCCGCCGCGTAGACTAAAGCCAGCAAGTTGATTGTGTGGAGCCCTGTGTGTGAGGACTTGGCTTGGTTGGGTGGTAGGTTCCTGGCTGTTCCGGCTGCCTCTGCTTGTCGCGAGGGATCCTGGACCAGACGAATGCTGCTGATGACAGCTGCGGTGTGTTGCTTAGCTGGAGCGAATAGTTCCTGTAGGGGTGATGGGGGCCTGTTGAACCTACTGCCCTCTCGTTGATCCAGAGGAAGGCAAAAAAACCCTCACTGTGCTGGCCAATTGCTCAGTGAGTGGAAAAAAAATTCCTTCCTGACCCCGAGCGGCGGTCGGACCGCAGTGCCCTGGATCAACTGCTAGTGGGGGGGGGGGGGGGGGGGGGGGGAGGGGGGATCCTGAAAGCTTACCTGTTAGGAGATAATCCCTGAAGCGCTTGCTGTGTTGCCTGGTGCGTCTGCGATGAAGTCCGGTTGCTGGGTAGGGGTGTGCTGAAGGGGGGGTGGGCACGCCGGCCTGCCGAAAGGAGGAAAGGATAAGCTGGGGGGGTGGGATGAGGTGGGATGAGTCTCATCCGCAGCCGGTTTCTTCCTCGTCTATCGAACTAGAACCGAGGCGATGGCGGCTGTGGATGTATCCCCACCTGGGGGACTGACCTGTGGTGGAAGGAGTGCCCGAAGTATCTGCTGGGGGGTCCGGGAGGTCCTGGGGATGTCCTTGCAGTAGCTGGGTGTACCAAGATGGCCGCCGGCCTAGGCCCAATCTGCTGCCTGACCTGGCTCTGATGGCTCCCGGTTCAGCGGTGAGTGTTGCAGGGCTGGGGGGCTTGGAGGCAGGGGGGGGACTCGCCGCAGCCCAGTTGGACCAAAGAAGAGGGCTGAAGAGGCGATAGGGGAGGCGGATGGCCGGGACTAGGCCGAAGCCGGGGACTCTCCTATCAGCTGATGCCCGGAGGGCGGCAGTGGTCAGTGCAGGGGAGGTGAGGGGCCGGTTGGTTACAGGGGCCCACGGGAACCGCAGTGGGGTCCGGATGGGTGGGCACGGACTGGGGTCCTCCTAATAGGCGAGTGGGGAAGCAGATGATCGGCTTCGGCCGGGACTAGGCCGGAGCCGGGGGCTTGCCTGGCTGCTGATGCCCGATGGGCGGTTGCGGCCGGCGCGGAGAAGGGGCCAATGGGTTGCGGGGGACTTCGGGGCCTGCGGGATCCGCAGTGGGGTCGATGGATGAGGGCACTGGTTGGTCAGTGACACGGCGCCGGCCGGCTAGGCCAAAGCCGCGGTGTTTCCTGGAGGCCTACCCGGCGGGCAGGCTGCCTGGTGGGCTGCGGTGCGTGCGGCGGTGATGGATGCCGCGAGAAGGTGTGTGGGGGGCCGGGGGGGTCGTGTACCCGGTCCCCGTGCCTGAAGGGTGGGGGCCGGATGCCGGTACAAGGCTGATGGGGATCCAGGGAAGGCTGGAAGGCTGGAGGGCCTGAAAGGCCTGAACGGCCGGAGCTTAGGACGGAGCAGCTGAAGCTACTGACAGCACGTCAGCAGCACGTCAACACTGATCTGATCTGCACCTGCCTACACACTTGTGCTGAGATTACTCACACTACTCAAGAGCACATGGACACTACTCCCGCATAGACCACATATTTCTCCCTTCGGGGGTGATCCCAAAGTTGAGATCAGCAAAAATCCTATCAACCCCATGGTCAGATCACGATCCAATTATGGTCCAACTACATGACCTCAGAAATAGACCTACAGGATATCATTGGCGACTGAATGAATCCCTCCTTAGTGATGAATCTCAATGTATAGAGATATCAAACCATATACAGACCTACTTTGAAAATAACAAACCAGAGGACACATCCCCTGCGACGAACTGGACCGCACACAAAGCTACAATAAGGGGTTCATTTATCCAGTTAGCTTCCAGATTAAAGAAAGCCCGTACTGAACTGATTTCTGCCAAAACTAGAGAGTTTGAATCTTTGACCAAACAGCACAAACGTTCCCCCTCCCCGGGCCTATTCAAGAAACTGGAACAATCCAGACTAGAACTAAATATATGCCTGACCACAAGAGCTGAGAAACAGCTAAGGTGGACGAACCACAAATTCTTTACATGGCGGGATCGCCCAGGATCCCTGCTGGCACATAAGCTCACCCCCAAACATTCCCATCACGCACTCCCAACAATAAAAACATCTGGCGGCCACCTGTCACAAAACCCCCAAAAGATCTTGGATGAATTTCATGGATTCTATGCCGACCTATACAAGAAGCCACAAGCAGTAGCTCCCCCATCCATCAGGGAATTTTTGGGGTCTCTCCCTCTTCCGATCATCACCGATGATCATAGGGAACTGGTTGATCAACCATTTACAAACGAAGAGGTCACTGACGCCATTAAGTCCCTCTCACTTCACAAATCCCCAGGTCCAGACGGACTTCCTAACATCTACTATAAGAAATTTTCTACGCTACTGGCCCCCCACTTAACTCTTTATTTTAATTCCCTAAGGGACGGGGGTAAGGTCCCACCCAACGACAACAAGGCATACATCAGTGTAATCCCCAAACCTAATAAGGACCCCATCGACGTACGTAACTATCGCCCAATCTCATTAATTAACTGTGACTTAAAAATACTAACAAAGATACTAGCCCTCAGAATCAATTCCTTTTTGGAACGCTATATACATAAAGACCAGTCGGGGTTTATTGCGGGACGTCAGACTTTGGATCAAATTCGCAGATCCATCGCTCTGATCTCAGTGGTACGCTCCAACTGGGATAATCTCCCAGACCGGGAACTTCTGATACTATCACTAGATCTTAATAAGGCCTTCGATAGCCTGAACTGGGATTACCTCTTTGTCACCCTTGAAACCATGGGATTTGGCTCCACATTCCTCTCACTAATGAAAACACTTTATAGCTCCCCAATAGCCCAAATCTCTATCAAAGGCCATAAATCATCTGTATTTCCTGTCCAACGAGGTACTAGACAAGGCTGCCCACTTTCCCCACTACTATTTGCTTTAGCAATAGAGCCCCTGGCAATGGCCATCCGCTCCAATCCCAACATCCATGGTCTCCAATGTGGTCAACAAGACCACAAATGTGCATTATTTGCAGATGATGTCCTTATGTACATTACTAAACCTCAGACCTCGCTCCCAGAACTTTTATCTCTGCTAGACCGGTTCTCACTACTCTCAGGCCTGACCCTGAATACGCAAAAAACCTTAGCCCTGAATATATCTCTACCCCCTACTGAGGTACAGCTCCTTCAAAACTCATACAACTTTAAATGGGCACCCCACTCCCTCCCATACCTGGGAATACAACTAACTCCTTCAATTGCTACATCATATAAAGCTAACTACCCCCCTCTATTCAAAAAGCTCAAAGAGGACCTCCGTGCTTGGTCGGAATATTCCCTCTCCTGGTTTGGTAGAATCAATTCAATAAAAATGACCTTCCTACCCAGACTCTTGTATTACTTTAGGACACTGCCGGTGTCAATCCCGAGGGGAGACATGCAACATATACAACAGGAAGTCCTGCGGTTCATATGGGGTAATAAGAAATCAAGGATACCAAAAAAAACACTTTACACTCCTAAATCTAGGGGAGGACTTGGCTTACCCAACCTACAAGCATACTACCATTCAGCGCAAATAGCCCAACTCACCCACACAACAGCCAAAGGCTCGGCACCCTTATGGGTTTACATAGAGGCACTAGCGTGCCACCCAATAGCGATAGGAGCCATGATGTGGCTTCCCAACCGTAAACGCCCACCCATCTTATGCCCCACACTTTCACACTCCCTAGCGGTTTGGGACAGAGTACGACATAGAGTACCCCTTGCATCACTCCACACACCACTAGCACCCATTTTTTGTAATCCAGAATTCCCTCCTGGCCTCACCCCACAACTGTTTCAATGGTGGCTCAACAAAGGGTTAATGAGAATTGGAGATTTTATTAGCGGTAATCAAATGCACTCAGCTAAATATTTCAAAGAAAATTTCTCAATGCCTAGCATTGAGGTTTTCAGATATAACCAAATTTCCTCATTTATCTCTTCCAAACTTAAAGTGGGGGGTGGACCAGTTACTCTCACCACTTTAGAATTGAACTGCCAAAACAGAAGCAATCAAAGAGGACGGATTTCCGCCACTTACTCTTCCATCACTGAACCCAACACTAAATTATCCTACATGACTCAATGGGAAAGGGACCTGAACCTCTCCCTCGAAATGCCAGACTGGCAGGATATCGCTCACCGACTGTCGAAAATATCTATTAATACCACCCTTATTGAAGCAAACTATAAAACATTGCTGCGGTGGTATCTTGTCCCTACTAGAATAGCAAAAATGCATCCCTCTTCCTCACCCAACCGCTTTAGGCAATGCGGACAGATGGGTACGATGCACCATATCTGGTGGCAATGCCCACTGGTGATCAGATTTTGGATTAGAATATATAATATGATTAATTCAGTTACGGGGGTCAATATTCGTAGATCCCCAGAGAGTGCTCTCTTCCACAAACTACCAGACGAGGTCCCCAAAAAATCCTTGAAACTCATAACCTACATTCTACTGGCGGCAAGAATAACAATTGCAAGAAATTGGAAACATTCAAGCATACCCCTCGACCAAACTAAAAACAAACTTAATTGGATTATGATTAATGACAAACTTACCCATACCCTCCATAATAAAGCAGAGATGTTTAATAAGATTTGGGACCCTTGGATTGAATACATCTCTACCTAAAGAGGAACTCCAGGTGACCCTCTCCCTCTCTCTCCCTCCTTTTCTCTTCCCCTCTGTCTCCCCTCTTTTTTTCTTTCTTATTTAATGCCCTCCCTCTGATACCTTAACCGTTTTACCTCAAACCCCCTTTTTCCTTTGGTTCTGGTTTCCCTTTTCTTTTTTTATTTTATTTTATGTTACCTGATGGTATAACCTGCACGACCTGGTTGCTGATATACTTGAATGAGACATTGCAGATAAGGCAGGAAATCTAGCAAAACTAGAGACAAGAAGCACACCTTGGTATCCTGAACTAAGGCCTATGGTTGCCCTGAAACCTCCCTACCTCCTCCTTTTGGAATTACTATTTTGTTGATGTTCCCTTCTTGTGAATTTATTAAGTGCCATACCCACTCAAGGGCCTGAACTGTTCTAGCTTAGAGGTTACCAACAGGTCTCTAGCTTCTGATAGAAACGATTTAACAGTACATTTGCATAATGCTCCGTACCTATGTTGAATTGATGACAACCTGGTTAAATGTGAAAAATATGTTATTGTTGTATTGTTTTATATTTACCTCAATAAAAAATATTGAAATATAAAAAATGCACCGGCGCTGTACCAATGACACTGGCAGGGAAGTGGTTAACATCAAGGGCGATCAAAGGTTTAAATGTGTTCCCTGGGAGTGCTAACTGGGGGGGGGGGGGGGGGATGCTTTGACTTTGGGAAGACAGAGATCAGTGTTCCTGCTTAGCAGAAACACAAGGTCTGCATCTTCCCCTCTGACAGAATGGCGATCGGCCTCGGGAATGATCGGCGGGTCCCGGCGGACATCGGGTCTGCAGATCTGCCAGACCCGCCGATTGGCTCCCGCTGTGTCCAATCACAGCGCGTGCACGTGGCTGGCGGCGTGTGCGTGCGTCCCAGACCCAGCAAACAAAAATCACGTACAGGTACGCGATTTCACGCTGAAAGGCCGCCCTGCTGTAGTTAACGTACGTGGGGAAGTCCGGAAGCAGTTAAAAAGGATTTCCAATGACTATAAAATACTAAAAAGAGCAAGCAGCCCCGATGGGTACCTAACTGTTGGGCTGCAGTAACAATAGTGATGCTATTGCTTCTGACTCTTTACTTCAAGAGGCTGAAGATCTTGTAAAACAGACATGAGAAGCAGCAGATGTCAGTGTTACTGCAGCTGTAGTGGAAAGTTCTGAAGAAGCAATTGAAATGAAATACAATAAAAAAAAAGGTAAACGACACGGTTATACAGTGTGTTCCCAAGAAACTGAATTATAAGATTAAAGTTTACAGGATATCTATGGTCAAAATTTCTATTCATATATTCATTTCCACATTTCAGTTTTGCCTCCTATTACTCTGAATGATATTGCAAATTTGTAAACTTAATTGTGAAGATCCCCACACATTTAATTCCTTGAATTCTGTGACACATAGTCACTATTCCCTGTGAGTAGGTGTTTCGTCACATATGGCGACCCATCACATTTGGCTACCCGCTGGACTGCGCATGCGCGATGCCGCCATATGCGTTCCAACACTGCGGCGATCTGCGCTTGCGCAGAATTTTGTGCCCACACCCCTGAGTCCAGGTTCAAGCACCACCATCCAAGTGGACATAGAGATAGATTATAATTATGATGAGCGAAGCGAGGCCCTGTGTCAAAGTGGTGTCTTTCAACAGTTGGAACGCAAATGGCGGTGTCGCGCATGCGCACTCCAGCGGGTCGCAATATGTGATGGGTAGCCGAATGTGACGTGACATAGGCACTGCTGTGTTACATATTTCACAGAGCCTGCCTTCTGAAAAAGAGGAGTTTCAGGAGGCGGAGTCAGTACAGGAATCACTGCTTGCAGGCAGCAAGGTACCATGGGATATGTAGTCCTTAGATATTGAAAGTAAACAGCAGAGTAAAAGCTTCAAAATATGCAGGGAATCCAGGAAGTTGTGGAAAGAGATGGCCAGCACACGGGCAGAACCTACAACATTTCAAGTAAGCCAGCGGTTCTCAACTCCTGTCCTCAGGACCCACTAACAGGCCAGGTTTGCAAGATAACTGAAATACATCACAGGTGATATAATTTGCTGCTCAGTGATTGCAATAGTCTAGTCTGCATCTCCCCAAGGTATTACTTACAATTAGTCTGTTGGTGCGTCCTGAGGACAGGTGTTGAGAACCACTGAAGTAAGCTTATATTAGATTGTCAAAAATAACTATTATATGTATTGTTTTTACAATGCTGATGACCACAGATTTCCTTTAACCACTTGCTGACCGCTGCATGCCGATATACGTCAGCACAATGGCAGTGGTGGGCAAATGGGCATCCCCTTTAATTGGCGGAGCTAGCAGGCATGCCCACGCCCGCCGCGTACAGCATAACCGTGCCCGCGGACTCGATGTCGCCACCATTACTAATAAAAAAAAATAATAATAATAATAATAAAAATACCATAAAACTATCCCCTATTTTGTAGACGCTATAACCTTTGCGCAAACCAATCAATATACGCTTACTGCGATTGTATTTTAAGAATACATATCGGCCTGAACTGAGGAAAAAAATTAGTTTTTTTATATATTTTTGGGGAATATTTATTATAGCAAAAAGTAAAAAATATAGCTTTAATTTCAAAATTGTTGCTCTTTTCTTGTTTATAGCTTAAAAAATAAAAAAAACGCAGAGGTGATCAAATACCACCAAAAGAAAGCTCTATTTGTAGGGAAAAAGGACGTCAATTTTGTTTGGGTGCAACGTCGCACGACCGTCAGTTAAAGCGACGCAGTGCCGAATTGCAAAAAGTGCTCTGGTCAGGAAGGGGGTAAAATCTTCCGCTTATTCAGGGTACATACCTTGGATGTGGTTCCTATCAGTACACCATCCTGACTCCAGCAAATGCTCTGCACAAGGTCACTGTGATTATCCAGCGCTAAAAATAAAAAGGGAGACACGAGGGTCACTTTAACTTCCATAAGGGGTACAAGACACACATCATTGTCCAAACAAGCATAGTGATGGGATAAGCAATAAAAACATGAACTATTTACAACATTGATCAATACACTGAGCTGCGGCATTTGTTAAAAACTAGAGCCGATTTTGTTTTGTTTTTCTATTTAAAAGGGAACTTCAGTCAGAAAATGAAGTCCTGCTAAATCACTTCAGGCTGGCCCATTTTACAGGTATAGCTACTGTATGTAAAACATTATAAATAAGGGCCTATACTATTTAAAATCCAGTTTAATACACTGTCTTGCCCGGCTCTGCACGTGCTCAGTTGCTCTATATTTTTAGGCACTGTGTCGAATCTGCTGACAGACTTAACCATCTCCCCCCCGCCGTACAGACAAATGATGGGGGGCGGGGTGCTCTTTTGTTCTGGGACAATGTCATATGAAGTTGTCCCACTCTCGCCGCGCAGCATGGTAATCGGTGGCGCACTGTGTCCCGGGTCGGGGCGTATCCCCGATCTTAGTAAAGAGCCAATGACGCAGCTCTTTACCCATGTGATCAGCTGTGTCCAATCACAGCTGATCACATGTAAACAAGGAAATGCCGGTTATCGACTTTCCTCTCCTCCTCCTCTCCTCCTCCTCCACACTGACAGAATGTAAGGAAAGGAGAGCTGATCAGCAGAATTTCCTCACAGGGGAGGCCTGCACAGATCATCAGTGTCCTGATAACCTGTTCACCCCCAACACTGCCCAGCAGTGATGCCAGTCAGTGCTGCATATCAGTGCCCAAAAATGCCACCTATCAGTGCCACATATCAGTGCTGCCTTTCAGTGCCTGCAAATCAGTGCCACATGTCAGTGCCCATCAGTGCTGCCTTACAGTGTCCATCAGAGCTGCATATTAGTGCCTGCTCATCAGTGCAGCCAATCAGTACCCATCAGTGCACGCTCATCAGTGCACGCTCATCAGTGCACATCAGTGAAGGAGAAAAATTACTTTGTTACAAAATTTTCTAACAGAAACGAAGAAAAACTTTTTTTTTTCCCCACAATCTTCTGTCTTTTTTCGGTGCCCATAAATGCCGCCCATCACTGATCAGTGGCACTAAATACGATTTCGGTTTTTTTTTGCAAAATATGAAAAATGTCTCAAAAAAAAGATAAAAATTTAATTTGGGTACAGCGTTGCATGACCGCACAATTGTCATTCAAAATGTGACAGTACTGAAAGCTGAAAATTGGTCTGGGCAGGAAGGGGGTGAAAGTGCCCAGTAGGCAAGTGGTAAAGATTTGCTGCCGTTCAGGGGCTCTGGGGTTCAACAAAATGAAAGCCTCCGGCAAGAAGAAACAGAAACAATGCTGGAGGCAATTTAGATCGCACACTAACTTTGGTAGCATTATTATTATTAATGTGGAATGCATGTTCCTTGCTAAGGAACATTATTTGTATCAAGATGTTATGGGTAAAGTACATTAAAAAACTTTCATTTCCTTCAACTCCATATTGTAGCCTAAGGAAAGAAAAAAAAAAAGAATACATTTTTTTAAATCTTATTTTAAGTGTAAAGTTTTCCAAGGTATCAAACCCATCCCCCCTGCTTTTTTTTTTCTTTTACCCCCGCTTACTGTGAGGTGGGATCTGTGCATCTCAGATATTCACCCATCTAGCGGATCCAGCGTTGTCCTGCTGAAATCCTCTCATGCCCTGCTCAGTCCCGCACCAGCATGTTGTTTCTGACATCATTGAGAGGCCCGCAGGCTGTTCCAGCAGGCAGGCCTCCTAATGACGTTCCACTAGGCCCGCCCACCTCCCTCCTTCTCTGTCAATGAAGTAAGGCCTCCCGGGATATGTGACGCACAGTACTGTACAAAAGTTTTAGGCAGGTGTGAAAAAATGCTGTAAATTTAGAATGCTTTCACAAATAGAAGTGTTAATAATTTATTTTTTATCAATTAACAAAATGGAAAGTAGATGAACAGAAGAGAAATCCAAATCAAATCAATATTTGGTGTGACCACTCCTTGCCTTCAAAACAGCATTAATTCTTGTGTACACTTACACACAGTTTAAGGAACTCGGCAGTAGGTTATTCCAAACATCTTGAAGAACTAACCACAGATCTTCTGTGGATGTAGGCTGCCTCAAATCCTTAATGTAATCCCAGACAGACCTGATGATGTGGAGATCAGGGCTCTGTGGGGGCCAAATCATCACTTCGAAAACTCCTTGTTTTTCTTTACGCTGAAGATACAGTGCCTTGAAATTTTCCACATTTTGTCATGTCACAACCAAAAACGTAAATGTATTTTATTGGGATTTTATGTGATAGACCAACACAAAGTGGCACATGTGATGTGAAGTGGAAAGAAAATGATAAATGGTTTTCAACTTTTTTTTACAAATAAATGTGTGAAAAGTGTGGCGCTGCAAGTCTCTTTGGGTATTATCTCTACCAGCTTTGTACATCTAGAGAGTGACATTTTTGCCTATTCTTCTTTGCAAAATAGCTCAAGCTCTGTCAGATTGGATGAAGAGCGTCTGAACAGCAATTTTCAAGTCTTGCCACAGATTCTCAATTGGATTTAGGTCTGGACTTTGACTGGGCCATTCTAACACATGAAAATGCTTTGATCTAAACCATTCCATTGTAGTTCTGGCTGTATGTTTAGGGTCGTTGTCCTGCTGGAAGGTGAACCTCTGCCCCAGTCTCAAGGCTTTTACAGACTATAAACAGATTTTCTGCTAAGATTGCCCTGTATTTGGCTTCATTCATCCTCCCATCAATTCTGACCAGCTTTCCTGTCCCTGCTGAAGAAAAGAATCTCCACAACATGATGCTGCCACCATCACGTTTCACAGTGGGGATGGTGTGTCCAGGGTGATGTGCAGTGTTAGTGTTCCGCCACCCATAGCGTTTTGCCTTTAGGCCAAAAAGTTAGATTTTGGGCTCATCTGATTAGAGCACCTTCTTCCACATGGCTTCTCGCAAACTGCAAACGGGACTTATTATGGCTTTCTTCTTGCCACTCTTCCATAAAGGCCAGATTTGTGGAGTACATGGCCAATAGTTGTCCTGTGGACAGATTCTCCCACCTGAGCTGTGGATCTCTGCAACTTCTCCAGAGTTACCATGGGCCTCTTGGCTGCTTCTCTGATTAATGCTCTCCTTGCCCGGCCTGTCAGTTTAGGTGGACATATATAGAAAGAACCGTTGACATTCCATATTCTATCCGAAGGGTTGGCTACACCACTTACACGTTGATTAAGCCCCTGAGCGCAGGGGATTGTGTTGTGTAGTTTAGGTAGACGGCCATGTCTTGGTAGGTTTGCAGTTGTGCCATACTCTTTCCATTTTCGGATGATGGATTGAACAGTGCTCTGTGAGATGTTCAAAGCTTGGGATATTTTTTTTATAACCTAACCCTGCTGTAAACTTCTCCACAACTTTATCCCTGACCTGTCTGGTGTGTTCCTTGGCCTTCGTTTGTTCACTAAGGTTCTCTAACAAACTACTGAGGGCTTCACCAAATAGCTGTATTTATACTGAGATTAAATTACACACAGGTGGACTATTTACTAATTAGGTGACTTCTGAAGGCAATTGGTTCCACTAGATTTTAGATGGGGATATCAGAGTAAAGGGGGCTGAATACAAATGCACGCCGCACTTTTCAGATATTTATTTGTAAAAAAATTTGAAAACCATTTATAATTTTCTTTCCACTTCACAAAAATGTGCCACTTTGTGTTGGTCTATCACATAAAATCCCAATTAAATACATTTATGTTTTTGGTTGTAACATGACAAAAAGTGAAACATTTCAAAGCGTATGAATACTTTTTCAAGGCACTGTAGTTCTTAAAGACATTGGCTGTATGTTTGGGGTCATTGTCCAACTGCAGAATACATTTGGGGCCAATCACTTGCCTCCCTGATGGTATGGCATAATGGATAAGTATCTGCCTGTATTTCTCAGCATTGAGGACACCATTGATCCTGACCAAATCTCCAATTCCATTTGCAGAAATGCAGCCCCAAACTTGCCAGGAACCTCCACCATGCTTCACTGTTCCCTGCAGACACTCATTATTGTACAGCTCTTCAGCCCTTCAGGAAGAAACTGTCTCCTGTTACAGCCAAATATTTCACATTTTCACATCACTCATCAGTCCAGAGCACTGCTGACTTTTTTCCGCACACCAGTTCCTGTTTTCCTGCATAGTTGAATCGCTTAGCCTTCTTTCCATGTCATATGCATAAAAACGTAGGAACTGGGGTGCAGAAAAATGTCCCATTCGAGAATGTGTACTCATTTTATAAATGTTCAATAGAATTTGATTAAACTTAAAGTCATTTAAAACAAAACAAAAAAGCACCTTTTGGTTGCTTTTCACCCTCTAGCACAGGGGTGTCAAATTCAATTTCATTGTTGGCCGCATCAGCATTATGATTGTCCTCAAAAGGGCCGGTTGTATCTGTAAGATTAGATGTCCAGCGCATCCCCTCCCCTTACATTAGATGTCAAGAGCCACCCCACCATCAGAAGTTGAGTCCCCTACTCTCCCTAACATCACAGTGCACCCCCTTTCCTTATACTGCTGCTGGGAAGAGGCTGGATGCATTGCTTGAAAGCAGAAAGTAGGGGTCTAGAGGAGGACCAGAGGAGGGCTGGAGCTCTCTTGCAGCTGCAGGAGAGGTGTGAGGGCCACATGACATGGCCTGGAGGCCGGATTCGGCCCGTGGGCCTTGTGTTCGACACCCGTGCTCTAGCAGCTTTATTTTTTTAGGTGACAGTCACACGAAATGCTACATTCTAGAGTTTAACCAGCGTGCCACTTTAAGTGTATTCCCATTTTCTTAACAGCTGTTGGCAACAGATACCTGCGAGGGGCATTTCTCTGGAGAGATCCCAGATCTGAGCAGATTTTCCAGCTGCAGAGACCAGTAGGGTGTCAGCTGAGGGGTGAAACTGCAAAGCCTTCACTTGTCCCCCTGTCGATGCCAGCGTCCCCTTGGGATCAGCCGCATTTCCAGTTTCAGTCAACTGCCACAACTTGATCTGCAAAACAAGGCAACAAGGAAAACAAACCACAATTATATCTTAGATAACAGAGTCACTGCAAATGCACAATAAATATGGGAAAGGTAGTTCTTTACAGCATTCCAAGGAAAACAAAATTTAACCCCGGTAATTTATTCATGCACTGCAAGGGTTAAATGTAGGGCTGCAACTTATTTTCATAATCGATTAGTTGGCCGATTAATCGGTTAATCACCTTGCAAAAAGTGTGGTTTATAATTTTAGCCAATATGGAAAGTATAAAAAAAAAGGCAATTTCTTCTTAAATATCTCTATGCAGTGATAACTATAAATAACCAACTATATGGTTAGGGAGCAAAATCTCTAATCCACTCTGAGAATAACAGACAGAAGAGATATACTGTATATACCATTAGAGGTTAAATCTGGTAAATATCAGACTCGGAGATCAAATTTTTTTTATTAAAGAAAAAAAAGAGTTTGACTGTTTTTCAGATTTTCAAACAGAACTATAAACATATTATATGCTGGCCACACAATTTTTTAAGAAAGTTTGTTCGATTTTCTAATCGTTAATGGCGTCTAATCGACGTTCATTTTCAACCACAGTGACAGGAAAATTTATAAATAGGAAACTTCTTGGTCAAAGGAATTTTCAGACAGTGTATGTGGTTTTCATTTAGAAATGACATTCATTTTAAAAAACAGAATGTTAAAAGCAAGTGAAAATTGGCCAGCATAAGGCTCAGTACACACCTATACAGTTTGCTTTTGATCCGTTTATGCAGTGCGTTTTGATCTTTGCGCACGTGATTTTGCTTCGATTTGCAGTTTTGCACTTTTTTTATGCTTTTTTTATTTTTCTTTTTTTGGCCAATTTGTTGTTCGGCAGATTAAAAAACACAAATTGCTGCAAAAACGCACAACATGCTTTTCTGCAGCTTCTCCATTGAAGTATATTGAACCAAAAAAAAAAACACAGTTTTGCTTTGAAAAAAGTCCTTGACCAGCTGAAAAAAGGATAGATGTGAACGTGTCCCATAAGAAACCATGATAAGTGAACTGTAGTGCGTTTCTGCAAAAAGGACCAAAAAACACATAGGTGTGAACCAGAATTAAGATGTTTAGTAACATAATGGGGTTAAAAAACTAAACTAAAATTAGCCCTTTATAGTACAAAATAATCAAAGCAAATAATCGCTACTGTAAGGGGTTATTATTTATTTATTTTTTTTTACTGTTGAACAGTGAAAGTAATATTTACAGTAGCGATTATTTGTACTTTTGGTACTATAAAGGGCTAATTTTTGTTTTTTTAGCCCCATTATGTTACTGCCCAAATAATCGATTATGAAAATAGTAATCGATTAATGTCATAATCGATTAGTTGTCGATTAATCGATTAGTTGTTTCAGCCCTAGTTAAATGCTCATTTTGTCTATCGGCAGAAGAATAAGCAGATACTCTTGTTATTCCTTGGTCCTGCAGGTGTCCCTCAGCCTCTCCGACATCATCATAAACAATGCAGGACCAAAGACCATGCATTGTGTGTGAGGACATTGAGTACTTCCCACATCTTGAAGCACTGTAGAGCAGATAGGAGTGACCGCTGCCAGGGAAGGTGGAATAAGGTAGTTTTTTCCTCAAACCCTAGACAAAACATGCATTTAACGGAGCCAAGGGTTAACTTTTATTTTCCCTAGAGTTCCACTTTAAAAGGGAAACTTATGATGATGTCGGAGAGGCTTTTTAATCAGAGAGCATGCACTGGTATGCGTTATATAGGGATGGCGCGATACGTTGTTACAACACTGTTTACTGTTTTTTTTTTTTCACTCCTTTTGGAATTTCATGTATTCAGCTATATGAGCTGCAGCACATTAGAATGCGCGGCAGAGTGCCATTGCATTGATCTGCATAGAACAAACAAGCCCTAATGGTTAAGGCCCCTTTCACACAAGGCTGATCCATATTGGAGGGACTCCACTTGCTCAGCGGGAACACTCCGCTGATCCCTGCTGAGCAGGCGGATGACAGGTCCGTCTTGGCTCACTGTGCAGAGATGGACCTGTCAGAGTCCCGCTCTCCTCTATGGGGAGATCGAATGAAAGTGGACAGCCTATCCGGTTTAATCGGATCCGACCCGATGGATAGATGGTCATAGGTCTCTTTTCATCCGATTTTGTCGAATTGGATGTCAGAGGACACATATCCGCTGACATCCGCCTTCTCATAGAGGACAATGAGTGAAAAACAGACAGGCGGACTCGATCGGTCAGATCGTGTACAAAAAGGCCTAATAGTGAATGTTGCTTATCTTTTTAATTTCAAGTGTATAAACAGATATTGTATATAATTCTCTTCACTGCTCTACTACATATTTGAGCGGTACAGTAAAGATGGGAAACTGTACTTTAAATTAAGAGATTAACGTTCCCCTTTGCAAGTTTCAACGTCCTTGCTTCTGTTTATATCAACTGGCTGCCACTAGAGGGAGACCTTACAATATTGGAGCCTAACTGCTCATTACAATATATTTACTCATCGATTACAGGTACTTCTATAGCTCCGTCAATGTATGCAGTGCTTTACCAGAGCCGATCCGCCCTATACGCGGACTACGCAAGCTGCGTAGGGCCCCGCGGCGGATCGGCTCTGCTCGGGGGCCCCTGGGGCCGCTGCCGCCACTGTGAGGGCAGCGGCGCCTGAAAAAAGATGGCCGCGGGGCCGACATGCAACTGCGCATGCGCCCGCCTTTCCGAAAATTGCCGAGCAGCGGCAACAGCGCTGGCGCATGCGCAGTAGCCCGACATGCAACTGCGCATGCGCCAGCGCTGTTGCCGCTGCTCGGCAATTTTCGGAAAAGCGGGCGCATGCGCAGTTGCATGTCGGCCCCGCGGCGATCTTTTTTTTCAGGCGCCGCTGCCAAGTGGCACCATTTTTAAAAATAAAACGTCCCCTCCGCAGCCTCTTACCTCCTAGGCCCCCTCCCCCTCGCAGCCTCTTACCTCCTGGGCCCCCTCCCCCTCGCAGCCTCTGACCTCCTGTCCCCCCTCAAAGCCTCTGACCTCCTGCCCCCCCTTCCTCAGCCTCTGACCTCCTGCCCCCCTTCGCAGCCTCTGACCTCCTGCCCCCCCTTCGCAGCCTCTGACCTCCTGCCCCCCCCCCCTCGCAGCCTCTGACCTCCTGTCCCCCCCCCCCCTCGCAGCCTCTGACCTCCTGTCCCCCCCCTGCAGCCTCTGACCTCCTGTCCCCCCCCCCCCCCCCTGCAGCCTCTGACCTCCTGTCCCCCCCTCGCAGCCTCGGACCTCCTTTCCCACCCCCTTCACAGCCTCGGACCTCCTGTCCCCCCCTCGCAGCCTCTGACCTCCTGTCCCCCCCCCCTTGCAGCCTCTGACCTCCTGTCCCCCCCTTGCAGCGTCTGACCTCCAGTCCCCCCCTTGCAGCGTCTGACCTCCTGTCCCCCCCCCCCCTTCGCAGCCTCTGACCTCCTGTCCCCCCCTTCGCAGCCTCTGACCTCCTGTCCCCCCCCCCTCGCAGCCTCGGACCTCCTGTCCCCCCCCTGCAGCCTCTGACCTCCTCCTGTCCCCCCCCTTGCAGCCTCTGACCTCCTGTCCCCCCCCCCTCTGCAGCCTCTGTCCCCCCCCCCACCCCCCCGTCCACCCCCCCGTCCCCTCCCCCCCCTCTCCCCCCTCCCCCTCCCGTCCCCTCCCCTCCCCCCTCCCCCCCCCCCCGTCCCCCCCCCCCCTTGCACCCTCCCCCCCCCCCCTCCCCCGCCCCCCACCCCCCCCGCCCCCCCCACCCCCCCCCCCCCCCCCCCCCCCCCCCCCCCCCCCCCCCCGCCCCCCCCCCCTCCCCCCCCCCCCCCCCCCCCCCCCCCCCCCCCCCCCCCCCCCCCCCCCCCCCCCCCCCCCCCCCCCCCCCCGCAGCCCCTCCCCCGCCCCCCTCCTTCTCTGTCCCCCCCCCCCCCCTTCGCAGCCTCTGACCTCTCCTGTTGCCCCCCACAGCCTCTGACCTCTCCTGTTGCCCCCCCCCGCAGCCTCTGACCTCTCCTGTTGCCCCCCCGCAGCCTCTGACCTCTCCTGTTGCCCCCCCGCAGCCTCTGACCTCTCCTGTTGCCCCCCCGCAGCCTCTGACCTCTCCTGTTGCCCTCCCCCGCAGCCTCTGACCTCTCCTGTTGCCCTCCCCCCACAGCCTCTGACCTCCCCTGTCCCATCCGCAGCCTCTGACCTCCCCTGAGTCAAGAGAGGGAGCGCAGCCAGGATGGGGGTCATGGGAGAAGTCAGACATGTATGGACTATGGAGAGGAAACTATGGGATAAAACCAGAGCCACCAAGCTGGAGCCGACTGACTGAGCCCTGCATGATGCACCTGAGAGGAGGTCAGTGACAGCACCGCCAGGCCAGTCTAGGGGGGGTCAATACAATATTGTAAGGGGGCACTGATATAAAGGTTTCCCCCTTATCAGTAAACCCCCTTATCTTAGTGTTTTCTTTCTCTGGTCACCAGAGTCCTCCCCACAGTCCCAGAGTTCCCCTTTACATCATAGTATGCAGGATTCCACCTTACAGTGCAAGGGGGAACTCTGATGTAAAGGGCAATGACCCCGATGTAAGGAGGGGCTTTATAGGGATGCTCTCTGGGGACCCTGATGTAAGGGGGGTGCTCTCTGGGGACCCTGATGTAAGGGGGGTGCTCTCTGGGGACCCTGATGTAAGGGGGTGCTCTCTGGGGACCCTGATGTAAGGGGGTGCTCTCTGGGGACCCTGATGTAAGGGGGTGCTCTCTGGGGACCCTGATGTAAGGGGGGTGCTCTCTGGGGACCCTGATGTAAGGGGGGTGCTCTCTGGGGACCCTGATGTAAGGGGGGTGCTCTCTGGGGACCCTGATGTAAGGGGGGTGCTCTCTGGGGACCCTGGTGTAAGGGGAGGCTCTCTGGGGACCCTGGTGTAAGGGGGGGGGACCCTGGTGTAAGGGGAGGCTCTCTGGGGACCCTGGTGTAAGGGGAGGCTCTCTGGGGACCCTGGTGTAAGGGGGGGGACCCTGGTGTAAGGGGTGGCTCTCTGGGGACCCTGGTGTAAGGGGAGGCTCTCTGGGGACCCTGGTGTAAGGGGTGGCTCTCTGGGGACCCTGATGTAAGTGGGGGATCCACACTCAGATATGTAAAGATATATATATTGTATACATGTCTGTTCTATTTTGTTGTACTTATTCTTTGACTGTTTTGTTTAAAGGAGGGAGGATTGTATTGGGAGCGCTGAAGTGTCAGGTGTGACTGTGTGGCAATGGCAAATGGTTTACATAGCTCACGGCATCACGGGTCAGGTAGAGGGCCCCTCAGCAGAATTTTGCTTAGGGCCCCAGGGAGGTCAGGATCGGCACTGTGCTTTACATACAGTATATCTAATATACAGTCACATCAGTCCCTGCCTACAAGGTGCTTACAATCTAAGGTCCCTAACTCACAATTGTACATACACATAATATGCTGAATTTAGACAGGATCCAATAAACCTCCCGGCATGTCTTTGGAGTGTGGTAGGAAACCAAAGTACCCGGAGGAAACCCACGTAGGCACATGGAGAACATGCAAACTCTAACCAGGTAGTGCCGCGGTTGGGATTTGAACCGACAACCCTAGTGCTGCTAAGAGGTAATACTAACCATTTAGCCACTGTCTAACCCAAGAGCAAAACGTAATACATTTCATCTTACCAGTCCCTAGATGTGGTGGCTGCATTAATTTTGCAGTTTCTGTAAGTAAAGCAGCGCAGTGGTTAAGTGGTTAGCACTTCCACCAGGCAGCACTAGAGTCATTTTCAAATTCCAACCACGGCACTACCTGCATGCATGGGGTTTGCATGTTCTCCCTGTACCTTTGGGGACATCCAAAGACATGTTTGTAAAATAATTGGTGTCAATTGGCCCGAGCATATGTATGAATGTGAGTTAGGGACCTTAGATTGTAAGCTCCTTGAGGGCAGGGACTGATATGAATGTGCTGCGTAAATTGTTTGTGCTATACAAATGCCTGTAATAAATAAATAAATAAATAAATACAGAAAACACTGGCTAATCTTGTGTCCCAGTAATTTCCTGGGTATTGAACGATGTTATTAACTCTCTATGTGATCTACAAAATGCCTCCCCCTAAATTATATGGGGGAGGGAGGATTCTATAGTTCCAATACACTTCCTGCCCTGGGTGACAAACCAACTTCTTCATAGATACAGTACATTGTGGAGACAAGTGTCACTCTAAGAAAGGAAGAAAGGCCCCTTTCACACTGGGGCGGGAGCCGCGGCGACGGTAAAGCAGCGCTATATTTAGCGCTGCTTTACCGTCGTTTTAGCTGCGGGATTCGGCCGCTAGCAGTGCGGTTTTAACCCCCGCTAGTGGCCAAAAAAGGGTTAAAATCCCCCGCAAAGCACCGCCATAGCGTCGCTTTGCGGCGGTATTGCCGCGGTATCCCATTGAAATCAAGGGGTAGGAGCGGTGAACACACCGCTTCTATACCGCTCCAAAGATGCTGCTAGCAGGACTTTTTTTACCGTCCTGCTAGCGCACCGCTCCAGTGTGAAAGCCCGCCGGCTTTCACACTGGAGTGAATGGGGCCGTTTTTTTCAGGCGCTGTACAGGCGCTATTTTTAGCGCTGTAACACCTGAAAAACGCCCCAGTGTGAAAAGGGGCCTAAGTGTGTTACCAGCAGGATTGCTAAGAAAAAAAAAAAAAAGCATGCAAATGGATTGGCTTGCTGCAATATATAACTATATTTATGAGCATGGGTATATATTTATAATATATATATATATATATATATATATATATATATATATATATATATAAAAAATGTATCCTAGTTTGTCACCATTCCACGGGTGTGCCCAATTTTAAAGCATGACATGCTTGGTATCTATTTACTTGGCTTAACATCATCTTTTATATTTTCCTAAAAAATTAGTCCTCTGCTTAAAAAAAAAAACACATGTTTGGGAGTTCCAAGTAGCTTTCTAGCAAAGAATTTTTGCTAAAGGTCAGAATTGTCCTGAGCGTAAAAGGGGTTCAAGTGTTACTAAACCCACAACAGTAAAATCAGTCTGTATATGCAGTAAAGCATGCTTGTTATACTCACTGTGGAACCTAAGGGGTTAATCCTCTGCATTGTGTAAAAGGCTGTTTGATCCTCTCCTTCTTCCACTGACTCCAAAACATGTCCAAATAAGACAGAGGACATGGAGTCAGGCTGCACATGCTCAGTTTGGTGTGTATTGCTAGACAGTTGTTTTTTTTTTCCTTGAGGTGCATGTGATCAGCACAGGGCCAATCAGCACTGTCAAGACAGAGGGTCAGGGGTCCTGCATCCTGATAGGGAAGCCATTGCAGTATGAAAACTCCTCTTTCAAGCTTTAACCAGACACTGATAGAAGTCACAAGACTGCTACCGGTATATACTACTGATGAGAAAAAGGTATTTATCAGTTTATATTTAATAAAATAATTGCATTTCCATGCTCTGTGTACTATGGGAGACCAGATATAGTGAATGAAGGGCCCTGGGTTTAGTAACACTTTAATGCAGAGTATGCATTAAAAGAGAAGTTCACTTTTTAGAAAAAAAAAATAATAAATGCAAATTTTTTTTGCAGGTAAAAAAAAGTGCATTTACTATTATTTTTTGGTGTCTGTAAAGCATTGCACCAGTGATCAGTAGATTGTTGGTGCCATGCAGGTCTCCAGCAGATCTGCCAGTGCATCTTCTTCCCCATACATCCCATATGGGCAAGCAGATACAATCTGACTGGAATAGAGAATGAAATTCCACATTCGCTCCACAGCGCCATGGTAGTTCATGGACAACTACAAGCCGACAGCCGCTTGTAGTTTTTCCATTCAGAGAACACTGAGCCCGGCCATGTTTATTCCAGAGTGTGACCGGGGGGGGGGGGGTATCCCCTGCTAGCTGTCAGAACGGGGAATCGGGGGCCGGTGCATATGTAACATGTTACACCCTAAATATGGGTGTAACATGTTACAAAAGGTGAACTTATCTCCTTTAAAGTCGAAAACCTTCTAACTTTACAACGACTTTAACTTAGCACACAAAGAAGGCAAGTGATGTTGAAATGTTCCTACTCACTGTTTGGTCAGCAGATCCTGTGACCAGGAGATTGTCATCGAAAGGTGAAAAGGCAAAGTCTGTCACCACATCTGAGGGAGCAGAGAGAAGAGACAGGAATAAATGAAAGGAAAAAACATATATTAAAACATTGGAGGACTGAGACATGAAACTATTTTTTTGGAAGGCAGAAAATAATAATTTTTAGAAACACTTTGGCTAGGACCATTGCATCCCAAAATGTCCACATAAACAAAATGATTTTCTATTCTGTCAAGTTGTTTCTCAGATTTTTTATTTTTTTTATTATTGGGCTTAGTTACACTTTAACCATTTTACTTTTCCGGATGGAGGTTTTTGTGCGCCATACCTCTATGCAGTTGTTGCTGAGTTGTTCAAAACTGTTGATAGGTGTTTGTTAGGGATGCACAGATACTGGTATCGGCGCCGATACTAGCCATTTTCGCGAGTACTGGAAGTGACGTCGCTTGGGAGCGGACCGCCTCCTCCTCCCCTCCAGACAGTGCCTTACCTGCCTCCTCCTCCCCTCCGGACAGTGCCTTCCCCGCATCCTCCTCCCATTGGCATCACTGGGTGCAGGACCGCCCATCCTAACAGCCCACAAGCATTGTTTCCTTGCTGCACACCTCCCTCCTCCAGCTCTGACTTCTCACCTCACAGAGCACTGGATCCGGGCTCTCCCTGACTGGATGCTGAGGCAGAGAACAGGGGGGCTCTGTATGAAGACACTGTACGGGCGGTATCCTGTTGTACTGAGCAGCGGGGGTCTCTCCCTGTACCATGCCTTCAGTCCCTGACTGTCTCCTGTACCATGCCTGCAGTCCCTGACTGTCTCCTGTACCATTCCTGCAGTGCCTGACGGTCTCCTGTACAATGCCTGCAGTGCCTGACAGTCTCCTGTACCATGCCTGCAGTCCCTGACGGTCTCCTGTACCATATGACTAAAAGTAGTAACTTTTTTTCTATGCACCTGTGCAATCCAGAATACACTCTACACACAAAACAAAAGGATTATACAGACCACGTAGTGAAATTAGCAACTCTGGTATGTTTTGTAATGTGTTCACAACACAAAGATTCATAAGACCATTACTAAAATATATTTTAATTAAACAACCTTATCATTATCCTCACAATGCAAAGTAGCCATACTTAAAGGGGTTGTAAAGTCTTGTTTTTTATTTATTTTTAAAATAACAAACATGTCATACTTGCCTCCTCTGTGCAAGGGTTTTACACAGAGTGGCCCCGATCCTCCTTTTCTGTGTTCTCTCAGCAGCGCTTTCCATGGGGGCACTCGTGCATGCATGCTCCCGAGTCCTGCTGCTGCGTTCATTGACACAGACACCAGGACTCGGCCCACCCCACTAGATTTGATTGACAGCAATGGGAGCCAATGGCTGGAGCTGCTGTGCTCGTCCCCGTAATGATCGGGTTCAGGTAAGTAAAAGGGGTGGGGGGTGCAGCACTACAGAAGGTTTTTCACCTTAAATGCATTAAGGTGAATAAAACTCAAGGGCCCTTGATATATACCCTCACATATACCCAGTGATGTAAACAGCCTCAGATGATACACAGAGATGAAACAAATCTTTGTTTTACATGTATATCTGCTGTCTCCAGCTTTATATATTCTTTAGAAAGTTCAGGTTGTGTTAGGAGATTTTCTCTTCCTGTTCAACACTGCAGTGAAACCTGGGCATACAGCCAAGAAAGCTGATTGGAGGAAAGGCACACACAGGTAGGTAGAGAGTTTCAGAGCTGTTTTTTGAATCATTCAGGGCTTTGCTAATCTATTTATAGCATCCTCCCCAACACAAACGAGAGGGCAGTAGGTTCAACAGGCCCCCATCACCCCTACAGGAACTATTCGCTCCAACTAAGCAACACACCGCAGCTGTCATCAGCAGCATTCTTCTGGTCCAGGATCCCTCGCGACAAGCAGAGGCAGCCGGAACAGCCAGGAACCTACTACCCAACCAAACCAAGTCCTCACACATAGGGCTCCACACAATCAACTTGCTGGCTTTAGTCTACGCGGCGGCAAGTTTGATGCCCGGACTGATAACAGGACAAACCCGGATACGGATCAGGATCAGCATCTTCACACATAGGGCACCACACGATCAACTTGCTGGCTTTAGTCTATGCGGCGGCAAGTCTGATACCTAGACTGATAACAGGACAGACCCGGATCATCAGCTCAGTCACCCCAGGACCATTAACTTCATCCTCTGGCCATGTGCTACTTTAAATATTCAGCAGAAGTCCTCCACAGACTAAGAAATTCCACCGCAACATTGCCAGCTCCCATTCAAAAAATTCTACGAAAAGAACGTCTATTAAAGACCGACCTACAATCAACCAGCAAAAACAGGAAGATACCAACCCAACCACAACAATTAACATGCGCCATGATCAACACCAGATCTGCAGCCAAACACAGACTAGAAGTACACAACTTCATCACCCAAAACAATATAGACTGCCTCTTCATCACGGAAAGCTGGCTAACACCCGACTGCAACACCATCCTCACCGAATTGGTGCCGGAGAACTACAGGATCCTAACCGATCATCGGATAGGAAAAAAAGGAGGAGGCCTAGCAGTGATTTTTAAATCGCACCTGGCGCTCACCAAACCAATCTTACAGAACCCAGTGCCTTTTATGGAAACATTGACGCTACATCTTCAATCAACACCCCATGACACCACCCACATTCTACTTTGCTACAGACCACCAGGACCAAAGACCAATCTGCTTACACCCCTCACGGAGTTTATCTCAATACACACACTGAAATCCAAAAACCTCCTGGTACTTGGAGACTTCAACCTCTGGGCAAACTCTACCTAAGACCCTATCGCGACTTTTTCATCAATAAAATCGTCAACATTAGGAAAACAATTGATCAGAAAAAGACATCCGACGGCAGGCAACCAGAGCAAAAAGTCGATATCAAACACAAACATCCCACAACCACCAAAGTTTTCTCTGATCCCAATCACCACGGATACCACTAAAAACATCATCAAAAATCTCAGAGACAGCACATCCTCTATTGACATTATCCCCACAAAACTCCTGAAAGAATGCTCCGACATCCTGGCTCCCACCATAACGCACCTCATAAATCAATCGTTCAAAGAAGGGATTGTTCCAGGCGCCCTCAAACAAGGCATCATCAAACCCCTGCTAAAGAAACCCAACCTCGACCCCCGGGACCCCAACCACCGAAGACCGATAACAAGCTTGAACAACATTTCCAAGATTATGGAGAAAGCGGTAGTACAACAGATACAACGCCACCTGGACACACACACACTCCTGGATCCGTTACAATCAGGATTCCGCCCAGGCCATGGGACAGAAACCGCACTCCTGAAAATTTGGGATGATGCCCTCGAAGCAGCGGATGACGGAGAATCATGTCTCCTGATACTGTTGGACCTCAGTGCAGCCTTTGATACTGTGGACCACAATACTCTACTCATCCGCCTTACAGAAGTAGCAGGAGTCACCGGCTCAGATCTACAATGGTTCGGATCCTTCTTAGGAAATCGCTCTCAGACGGTGAAACTAGGAGCTTTCACCTCTGAAACCCAGGCAATCTCCTGTGGAGTCCCTCAAGGATCACCCTTGTCGCCGGTGCTCTTCAACATCTACATTCGCCCACTCCTCAACATCATCAGAAGATCAGACCTCTGCTTCCACTCGTACGCCGACGACACTCAATTATATTTTCGTATCACCGGACAAAAAGACCATCATCAGCAATTAGGAAAATGCCTCACGATGATAGACGACTGGGTGACTACTAGCTCCCTCAAACTTAATGAATCAAAAACAGAACTTCTTATTCTACATGCAAATCATAACCCCCGAACCAAGATCCCTTGGACACCTCCTACCATCTTTGGACGGACCATTACCACTAGGACCAAGAGTCTCGGAGTCATTTTTGACTCAGAAATGTCAATGGATGCGCAAATAGGAGCAGTAGTCAGTGGATCTCACCATCTGCTCCGCTTGCTACGCAGACTCATCCCCTTCATTCCAAAGGAGGACAAAGCAGTGGTAGTTGGAACAGTCATCAATTCTCGACTGGACTACGCTAACTCCCTTTACATAGGATTACCCCAATATCAACTTGCGCGCTTACAACTTATCCAAAACACGGCGGCAAGACTGATAACAGGGAAAAAACCCTGGGAATCCATCTCCCCTTCCCTGAGGAACCTACATTGGCTAAACGTAAGGAATCGGGTCGCATTCAAGACCCTCTGCCTCACCCACAAATGCACACATGGAAACGCTCCGCAATACCTTCGCGAGAAAATAAAACACTACACACCGAATCGCAGTCTTCGATCGGCTAATCAAAATCTTCTCCTCATTCCTAAATCCCGCTACAAATCAAAGGGGGAACGGAGATTCGCTGTCCAGGGACCACGGCTATGGAACGCTCTACCAACCGACATTCGCATGGAAGAAAACCATCTGGCCTTCAGGAAGAAACTCAAGACCTACCTCTTCTAGAAGCTTGATAACCAATCGCCAATACAGCGCCTTGAGGCGATTCAGTTTGCAGTGTAGCGCTATACAAGTTATTCATTCATTCATTCATTCATTCACAAAACTCAGACTGCTTTTATCATATGTGATGGAGAACTTGTCAGGCGCTATCAGGCTGATAACAGAAAAAGGGAGCAGGAGACAGCTACAGGACATAGGGCCTTGAAGTGAGATAACAAAACACTGCAGATATATGTGCCCAGCTCAAATATTTAATAAAAAAAAAAAAAAACAGGTATAACTTGTCGCCAGAAGTGTTTAAAGTCATAGTTCACCATTTGCAAAAAGTGTATAAATGCACCCACAATAATAGAAAAAAACAATAAGCATTTATTCCATTTTATAATTAAAGTGGATGTAAACCCACTCTCATCCTTTCTAAACTACTGCAATATTGGTTATCTAGAAGGATATACAGGCCTCCTGCATGTATACTTATCTGTCAAATGTCTCCCCTCTGTCTGCTATGAGACCCGAAAAACTGCAGATTTTGTGGGTGGGTCTGTTTTCCAGGGCTCAGTGGGTGGAGTCGTGATGTCAGTAGACTCCACGCCCACCTCTACACTCCCCTTATCAACAAGCATTTTCTCCTGTGTATTTCTTACACTGAACTTCTGCTATGATCACTAACATCCAGTCAAAACCCAGAAAAGTCCACACATGACTTCAGCATGCCAAATCATGCTGAGGTGTGGAACAGCCAATCCTTGCAGAGCTGCTGAAGAAAGGAGTGGGGGTGGGAATTAAAAAATAATGCATGTCTTAGGCTAGTGCACGAGATATGTAAATAACCTGTCAATCACAGCAAGGGGGAAGAACGGACAAAGTATTCACAGTTTGTCCGTTTTATTTCACTGAAAAAAGATATGAGGATTGCTCAGAGCTGGATTAACTCTTTGTGGCAAGACTGGGCACAGCTGATCTGAAATCCCATACTCTATATTGTGCCAGACACTTTAAAGACTGCAGAGTATTACAATCCTGATCAGTGCATCCTGGGTGCACTGCACAGGCTTCTGCATTGTTTACCCATAGCACCAGGGCTGTGCAGACCTTTAGGCAGCCCATTGAGGATTTGATTTTCTTTCTATCCATCATGTGTGAAAGGAAAGAAAATTGATTCCCCCTTCAACACACACACACACACACACACACACACACACACACACACACACACACACACACACACACACACGTGGGGAGCCTTTTTGGCTGGCAGAACACAATGATCACTGCTAGCAGCTATAGCCGCCAACAGTAAATCGCATGCTGAAAATCCGACAGGCTGTTTGCACCAAAGTCGATCAATGGATCGATTTTGGTACAATCAGCCTGCCCATACATGTAATTCAGCAGGTCCCTCCTGAACTTGCCAAATTTCTATCCATATATGGCTGGTTTAGTTATGGAGCTGGAGGAAGTAAACAATAAACTACAAGTGAGGTGACGTCACCTCACTTGGGATTCTTTGAGATCTGTGAATCCCTCGGCCGCGGTGGAAGATGGGAATTGTAGTCTTTCCATTCACAGAGCCCTGCCTGGCCCACACAGCCATACCAAATTCAAGGAAGTACAGAAGGCTGCCAGGAGAAGCAATTTAGGTAAGTGGGGGGGGGGGGTGGCGTTTAAGGGTGGGGGTTTGGGGAAATTAACTAGGTTTCATACTACACCCTAAACATGGTCCTAAAGACTTCTACTATTGACTCATGTAATGATGGAAACGTTAAGGTCAAAAAGGGAGGAACCACTGAACCCGGGAGAAAAACAAACAAACATTCTCAAAGTGTTGTTTTCCTTTGGACATCAGTCAGAAATGTTTTGCAAATGGAGCAACGCTCTAATGAATTGGGCAAGTTTTCACTCGCTCCTTCTACATTGTGATAGATAATTATAGGTTTCATCACAAATATCCAAAACATACCTGAGTGGCAGTGCAGGCGAGATGGTGTTTTCTTGTCTTGCTCCACCTGGAGGGAAGTGAAGCCCAGCACCCCTAAAAATACAGAAGGGCCTCGCATGAAAAACAGCACAATGATAAAGTGAATCTATTTCCAATATCAGCCAATCAAATTCCAGTAAGTCGGATAAATGCACTCCTGACTGAATAGGCTGAGAAACGCTGGAAGAACATGACACATACCAAAACAAATTAGGTGCCTATAAACAGACCATTTAAAGCTAAGCTTCAGGTAGAAAAAAAAAAAAAAACACTATTTAGGCCTGATTCACTCTTGTGCAAGTTGAAGTTTGCATATTGCAGGTGCATTTTGCATTTTTTCAATACACATCTTCAAACCATTGAAGTATATGGAACCAAAAACCAGAAAAAAGTCCCTGGCCCTTTCCAAAAAATGCACAGATGGACTGTAGTGTGTTTCTGCAAAAATGAAAATGCACAAAAAAATGCATAGGTGTGAACCAGGCCATAAAGTGTATGTAAACCCTAAGGCCACGTTCAGTTACATGTGCAGGGCCAAGTTTTCCTGGAACGGGAATGCTCCGGTGTTCCATGCATCTCTATGTTGGCAGTCCCATTGTTGCCTATTGGGATACAGGACAGATGCTGAATCCAACAAGACATCCGTGAGGGTAAACTGCCCTGAAGGCATCCTAGGCGAGTTCCTGGACATGCAATCGTACCCACATGGATGTCATATTGGGACACAGTGGCTGGGTCCGTGCATCCGTTGTGTCCCAATAGACAACAATGGGAATGTCAGCACGGGGATGCATGGTACACCTGTGAATCCCTGTGCCAGCAAAACACGGCCCTGTGTGGGGCACGCATGTAATCATGAACAAGGCCTTACAGTGGACGGCTTTTATTTGCACAGTTTTAGTCAGTCCCTTTCACACTTCCTGTATTAAGAGCCCTCCTAGTTCATATCTTGGACTACAGAATGAGCAGCCTTTATTGTTTAGCGATCTGAGAGTGGGAGTGGTTTAGCAAAGGACAACTGGGAGGGCTGACACCATTCAGTGGCTGACACCACAAAATGCAGCCCACAAGAGGCAAGACTTAGGCCGGCCATACACAGTTCGAATCTAGGCCAATTCAGCAGGAACCAACCAAGATCTGAATTGTTAACGGGCAGGCTGCATGTACCAAGCTGATCAATCAACTTGGTTACAACCAGCCGGCCGGATTCTTTTACGATGATCGCTAGAGGCTGCTATAGCCACTAGCAATAATAACTGTCTTTTTCCATCTGGGATGGCGACCGGTCAGATTCCATAACGGAAGTGACGTTCCATCATGGCCATCTTGGTACACTCCTGCACTCGGCCACACTAAGCCTAAAGTCTGAAGTCGCCAAGCAGACATCTTTTTACACCCACGAAGTCTTGCATTTCACACTTACTTTTACCAGTAAACTGACCTTATATTGTGAAATACAGAATTTAAAAGTCTGCGACACTGTTCTGATGTAAAATTTTATAACCAGCGGCAAGCCTGCTGATCTCACATTCAAACAGTTTATAAAATTGCGTGGTGGAAACAGAGATGCGATCCATAACATATTATCGTAAGTTAGGATCTTAACGATCATTTAAAATCAACTTCCCCACGTGTGGCATATCGATCAAATAGGTTGTCAACTGTCGATTATCCCTTACAGATCGGAAAAAGATAAATCAAAAAGTATCTACGGCCACCGATTAGGAGCACAGATGCAGTTGATGTAAATGTACAATATACAGGGGGTCCCCGAGTTACGAACTCGTTAGGGACTGCCCGCCTGTACTTAAGTCGGAAATGTTCGTAAGTCGGCCACGCATGCGCAGACTGACAAATATGGCCATTTCTGGACATTTCCGATGTTCCGTCTAATGCCGTTCTGCGCATGCGCGGCAAATTACGGACATTTACGAAGTTTTCCGGCATTTTCCGAGGCCCCGAATGGCCGCGCATGCGCAGAACGTCCGGAACATGCCGGAAAATGGCGGAGGGTCCCCGCAGCACCCCGTTCGTAAGTAGGGGATGTTCGTAGGTTGGGCGTTCGTAAGTCGGGGACCCCCTGTATACAGTATATATAAACCGCTGTGCAAATTGGCGCTAAACACCTGTAATAATAATAGCCATGCAGACACAATCTGATGACTCTCCAGCACCTCAGTGCCCAATGGGGCACCTGGACAAAAAAAAACGCTCAGTGGGATGGCAGTAGGCAGGTACTGCCAAGGATCTAAAGTACATTTCCAAAAAACTGATATTTTTACTTTGTATGAAAGATGACAGGAAATGCTGTTACTAAACATCCCACTGCCAGATGGTGCAATCATTTTTAACAATGGCCTGTGTGTTGCGGCCTACACAGACTAGATTACATCACGGCCCTACCAGCTAGATGTGAGAACTATATTCTTATCACAAGGGGTTCTACAATGTCAATTGATCAAAACCAAGCAAGTGAAAGTGCAATATCTAAATTGGCCTGCTTTGTGTTCTCACCGGTTAGCAAGAAAAAAAAAAATGGATTAGGAAAGAAGGACCAAAAATCTCTTTACAAACTTTACATGGAATGTGTAGTGTCTTTGTATACAATGTTCCTTCTTTATCTGCTATGGTTAGGCATTAAAAAATTATTATTAATATATATATATATATATATATATATATATATTATATATATATATATATATATATATATATATATATATATATATATATATATTTATTTATATTATTTTATTTTATTTTTTTTTTTATTTTTTTGAAAGTCCAGCACATTTTGCACCTGTTTCTTTTCCCAAGTGAGTTGATTACAGTAAGTTATACCTTCTCCAAGTGTTTTTGGGAGATACACTTTATTCTTCTGGAGACCAAAACCAGGTGTAAAAAGTGCTGTGTGCTGGGGTTCTTACATAAGGCAAATACATACAGAGAAACCCTCTAAAAGGTGGGACTATATCGGCACTGAATGAAAGTCAAAGTAGATAAAAAATATAATTTATTTGTACCAAAAGATTAAAAACCTTGTGAAACATACAAAGAAATCATACAAATGGACATATAATAGGTGCCATTATCTTTGCTTCAATAGTTATTGTACGAACACGTTTCGGGAATTCTTCAGAGGTGTCAGAAACGATAATGTAGGTCATTTTTCCAAGTTGCTGAAGTTACATCACCCATGCATGCCACTATATTAAAAAACCAACAGGATGAGGGCCAAGAGATGCGCTGATGCCCATATCCCACCAGACGACCACCGCCAGGCTGAAAAGCTCAACCTAGGTATCACACTGCAAAAGCTCCCCTGAAGTTTGCTGGAGACAGGGAACACAGGGATATTCTGGTGTCTATTGAAGGATGGCCAAGAGAGCAGGTCAAATATTGTAGATGTCAGTTGTGGGGGTCCTTTAAGCTGTCCTGTGAGCGGGCTACCTCTATTTCAAGCTCCTTAGATTGCTAATTTGGTGAACCCTATTCATCTAGAGCTTAAAGGACCCCCACAATTGGCATCTACAATATTTGACCTACTCTCTTGGCCGTCCTTCAATAGACACAAGAAGATCTCTGTGTTCCTTGTCTCCAGCAATCTTCAGGGGAGCTTTTGCAGTGCGATACCCAAGTTGAACTTTGCAGCCAAGCGGAGGTCGTCGGGTGGGATATGGGCATCAGCGCAACTCTTGGCCCTCATCCAGTCGTTTTTTTAATATAGTGGCACGCATGGGTGATGTAACTTCAGTGACTTGAAAAACTACATTATCATTTGACACCTCTGAAGAATTCTGGAAACACGTTAAATGTCATTACCTTTGCTTCGTTATTGTACTATTATATGTCCATTTTTGTATGATCCTTTGTATGTTTCACAAGGTTTTTAATCTTTTTTTTTACAAATAAATTATATTTTTTATCTACTTTGACTTTCACTCAGAGGCGATATAGTCCCACCTTTTAGAGGGTTTCTCTGTATGTATATGCATTAGGGATGATGGCACCCCACCCACTACAGCCAGATTGTTTTCTTCTTTTCTTACAGAAGGCAAAAAGACTTACCAGGACTGTCAGTATTATAGATTATATGACTGCGTCCACACTTGATGTTGTTCCCACTGGTTGCAGAGGATGCACCTCCGATGTCCCCGATCCATCCCTACAACAAAAGCACATCAGAAGACAGATGACACATATGTTCTTTGCCCTTCTAAAGCCTCAGATTATCAGCAATGAGATTATCGGACAAATGATCGTCCATTTTTTTTTTTGGATCTAGTCTCCATATCGAAAACGAATAGGTCACTAAAGTACGAAAATGCTCGTACGACAGAATAGAAATTTGGAAGTAATGTATTTGTAACTGTACTAATTAAATGAAAATTGTACTGATCTGGTTTGAAGATCTGGTTTGTCCCTTCGAAAAATTTCGGACGACCGATGTGTACCAACGATCATATCGCACAATTGCTTTGAAAGCGGTATTTGTTGTATATTCTGATTGTGTGTATGGGAGGCTGCGTTTTTATCGCGCCTTTTTGCGCGACACGCATAGGACAGCCCATTCACTTGAATAGGCTGCCCTATGCGTGACAAATGCACCAAAGAACCTCCTGCACCTTTTTGGACACAGAGCTTTGCTCCATTTTTTGCAAGTCTTCTTTTTGCAAGTCTGTTGGCCGCATTTGGGGTGCCATTAACAATTAATAGAACTGCACAACACACATTTTTCACGCGTTCCTGAAATGCACAGATGCGAATGCAGCCTAAAGCCATTTTTAAATGTATCCTTAACCAACATTTTATTTTACAGATTGCCGGTTAGAGCTCGTACACACGGACACCTAAAAATGGCAAGTTTTTAGACATTCAGGTGCTTGCTTTTTTTTTTACTGAAATAAATGTAGCCCATTGTTTTTGTTGGGTCTGTACACACAGGCACGTAAACTTGCACTGTGTATACCATGCAAAAAAAAAAAATCTGCTTTGTTGGACGTTTTTTTTTTTTTTTACGCACATAGGCGTATAAACCACACCTAAAGAAAACCTAGAAGAAATGTTATGCCTGTGTACGTTTGAAAAACGCTCAATTTACTTTACAGCCCATCCTTGCATTTTTACACAGGAACTTTCTGCCAGGAATCTGATGTTCATACATCAGTACCACGTACACTAACCCTTTGTTCTAAATATATTTGCTTATAAAATGAGCTGTAATAACTATACATAGCACTTCGGCTTTAGTCCTCATTCACACGGGCGTACCATACAGTGGCGGCTGTTGCTCAAAATTTTTGGGGGGCGCAGAAAAACTGAAAAATACTGGAAAAAAAATAAAAAAAAATAAAAAGCCTCACTGTGTCATCAAACGCAGACACTGTGCCCATCAAATGCCGTCACTGTGCCCATACGCTGCCACTGTGCCCAAACACTGCCACTGTGCCCATCCAATGCCGCCACTCTAACCCCCCCGCCCGCCGTCTGTTCGGCACTTACCCTGTCTCAGCAGGGCAGCGGGTGACAGTGCTGAGCGGTGTCCTCCATTAGTCTCCTCCCGTCCTCTCCCGCCAGGCATCCAATCACAGCGCCTGTCATTTCAGCCAATCAGGTGACGGGTAACAGACCCGAGCACCTGATTGGCGGAGAGGCGGTTCAGTGTTAGGACAGCGAATATTCATTCGCTGTTTCAACACACCTGGATGCAGGTCGCCTTTTTTGACGCCTATTAGAGCCTATGGCTCTAATCAGGTGCTTCAAAAAACACCCCCCGCCGCTGCAATTCAGATGCCCGGCAAGGGCCGGGCACCTAAATAGGGGGGTGGCAGGGGCGGCCGTGGATAGATTCATGCAATGCATGAATCTATCCACTGGTCAGAGGGTTGGCTAGAGAGAGGGGGTGACACCTGTGTGCCCTTATGGACGCACCGCCACTGGTACTATAGCGTACTACACCCATGCAGGAGCTGTGTTTGCCATCACGGGGATGCACAGGTGCTCCATGCATCCATGTGCAGGCAGTCCCATTCTCACTTTGACAGCCGTGCAGGTGCGGGTATCGCTATATGTAGATTTTACTGTAAAGCGATGGTATGAATGGGCCCTATCAAACAGGTATGCGCAGCAAATGCCTTCCTTGTTCTCAGTACTTATTTGTGGTTACTGTGCAGATGCAGACAAGCCTAATGTAATGTGATGTTGAATGTGATGACAGCCCTCAAAGTACATACAAAGTAATGGGTTATATTTGAAAAGTTACTTGGTGAACTTGGCATATTAAAAAGTCAACGTCTTTTAAAGTGGAAGTACAATTTTTTTTTTTTTAAAGCCCCCTTCAGGTTTATACCATAATGTGCTAGTATGCACTGCATAATAAAGGCCCGTACACACGATTGGACTTTTTGACAACAAACATGCAAATTAGCTGTTTTGAGGCAACATCCGACCGTGTGTACGCTCCATCGGACAAACTTTTTCGGTTTTCATCAGACTTTTGTTGGCTGTGCGAACGGACAAACTTTTTGGCAACAAAAGTCCGATGGAGCAAAGTCCAATCGTGTGTACAGAAAACCATCGGACTTTTGTACAAAGTACAAACACGCATGCTCAGAACCAATGCAAAAGATCAGACAACAATATAGAAGTTGACCAAAGGTGGCGCTGGAGCATCTGAATGTCCTCTTTTGAAGTGTCGTCAGTACGTTGAAACGTCACTATGTTCGTGTTTGTTGCCTAAAAAGTCCGATCGTGTGTATGCAATACAAACTTGCGGCCAACGCCCTTTCTACATAAATCCACGGGAAAGTTTGTACAAAGTCCGATCGTGTGTATGGGGCTTAAGACTTACCTGTCAAAGGATGTCCTCCAGCGCTGCACTCCTGTTCTTCCTTCCAGGTTTGCGCTGTTTAACCACTCGAATGCCCAGGCCACGCATGCCCATGGGAGTCACTTAATCACGGCACAGAGTAGTGCCATAAACGTACTCTGAGCTGCACATGCACGGCTCAGTGTACATTACCGGCAGAGAGAAGCATTTATAACAGAACAGATAACTAGGGACTTTTCTATCATAAAAACTCTGCCAGTCAGGAGCATTTCAAAATGTGAGTTTAATACCGCTTTAAAGTACAGTAATCTATTTTCATTGGGTCAGTTCAGCACAAATGTCTCATAAAAAAGAGCTCCTTTGCTCCATCATCCTTGTAATTATTTTGTCCTGGATTGTGTGTGATCCGTACCGCAGATAGAACATCATCTAATCTGCATTCCAGCTGTGTATCCAGACTGTAAAGCCACCCACACAGGCTGCATCTGTCCCTTCCTAGATTCCATACATTCATTCATGAATAAACAGACCCGTATATGCTGTATGTCGAGTCACAAAGTGCTGACGGATTGAGGAAAACCCACAACACAAAGGCCAGCCCAACAGTGGCTCAAACCCCAATTACTCATGTTCTGAAACTTACATTCGGAATCAGCAGATTCCAAACACATCAGAGCACCAAAGGCACAAAGCAATAAAGAAAAGCACCAGAGCAATAATAAGCACAAAACGAACCGACCAAATTCTCTGGAAATCTCTGCGATCATTCACAGATTGATTTCTCCAAAGAGAACAGTACTTATAAAGTAGATGTAAACCTGTTGATCCTGCCAGAAATCTTGTGAGCTGATGACTTCCTTCATTTGTGTGTTTATTAAAAGTTACAAAAAGTTATATTTTAAAAGTTATTTACAAAAAGTGTAGCTGCTGACTTTTAATTAACACACACACACTTACCTGTCCCCCGGTCCAGCGGTGCACTTTGCCCCAGCAGTTTTCTTCCTCTCCCGGCATTTCTACTATGGGCACCCAGCTGTGACAGCGTGGATGCCCACTGCGCATGTGCGAGCGGTGCTGCGCTCTGTGATTGGTCCCTAAGTCTTCTAGGACCTGTCCTGTGTCCCAAAAGACTTTGGGAGGGGGGGGGGGGACTTCCTCTTCCAATCGCCTAGGCGACCGGAACGGAAGTAGCTGCGGTACCTGTCAAAACCAGGTACCCGCTCCCCCCCCCTCCTCCTCCACCTAAAGCTCAGTTTCACCATCAGGAGCTGGGGAGGAGGCCTTAAAGCGCAAGTTTCACTTTTGGGGGAACTCCACTTTAAAGTGGGGTGCCCCTTTAAAAAAAAAAAAAATGTAAAAAAGGCAGCAGCTACAAACTTTTAGTAATCAGACACTTACCTGTCCCAGGGTCCAGCGATGCGGGGGAACGAAGCCCCCCCTTGTTCCCCGCTCGCGGCGCCGGCATTCTTACTGTGGGCACCCGGCTGTGGCTTCACAGCCGGGCACCCACTGCGCATGCGCGAGTGGCGCCGCACAGTCATCTGGGACCTGTCACGTGTCCCAGATGACTGACTGCGCCGAGGGGAAGTGATGTCACCAGCCCGGGCACTGACGGAGGCACACTACGAGGGACCCCCTAGCAACAGGCATTTAGAGGGAAGTTAAAAAAAAAAAATTCAATTTATTTTTTTTTTAATATATATTTTTAGGAATTTTCAGCTATTTTTTATATTTTTTGGGGGGAAACACCACTTTAAGATGAAGGAAATTCCCAAATTTTAAAGTTGTCCACAAAACAGTATTGGAGCAGAAAACTTCAAATGACAACACTTGTCTGGGTAACATCTAAGAGAGAATTTCCTGGACTGAGATTTTTTCTCATTTCCTGTTGGGTCTTCAATACAGGAAGCAAAAAATAATGTCTCCAATGGGATGCAGATGACAAAAAAAAAAAACTCCAATACACTTGGGGCTCATTCACACCTTTCCAATCCACTATGGGGGGGGGGGGGGGGGGAATCACTGTTGTTTTGTCGTGCACTGTGTTAAGGCAGCTCATTTAAAAGGGGCTGCCAAGGCATTGCAACAGACCAGTAATGAGACATACACTATTTTATATCCAAAAATGGATGGAATATCGGTCGGCCTCTGCTGAATCGGCCGAATTGCGATGCATGTTTGGGCGGCTTAAGTCACAGACCCAGAAAAAAAAGTCAAAATCGGGATGCCCGACTCCAATCTTAGCATACTTGTACCTGATTGGGGAACCAGAAAGTACTAAATATGGAGGATCATTTATGCAGCCAGCAGATGGGAAAATAAAAAAAAATAAAATAAAAAAAAACTGAAAAACAGCAGTAATGACATTTTTCACTGCAAAAGAAAAATTTAGAATGTGTTTTTACAAATATGACAAATAAGGCTGGAAAAAAAAAAAAAAAAAACGAAGGAATGAGGACAAAGGGAAAAAAAAGAAGAAAAAAAAAAAAAAAATACACAACATTAAAAAAAAAAAAAAAAAAGAAGGTGCAAAATACTGTTTTGCTAACATTATGAATCGACAATACGCACTTCTCTTATTTTGTCCTTTTTAGGTTTTCCCTGTGGTTTTGGTTTTAAGATGACATAACCAGGGAGGGTCGCTCATTGTGGAATATAACATGCAGCTTCTTTCCTGATGCAGATGTGTAAAGGATAACAAAAATTTCGATACGGGTCTGTTCACAGCAGCCGACATGCATTAAGCTCCATATAAAATACACACATATGCACTGTGTGGGGGCGATTTAATGCATGCATGGCACTGTTTGTTTTTTTTACTCTATTTAAAAATGGCAAAAAAACTAAACAAAAAAAAAAAACACACTGTGTGACATACGTGACATACGTTGGATTGTGTAAAATTCAACAAGGCGAGGTGCAGTGTGCAGAGCTGCGCTGCGTAAATATGCTTAAACGCTGCATTTTTACACAACGCACATGTAAGGTGTGACCACGGAACATGGGAAACAATTGTGTGAAGGTTCAGTTGGGCATTGAAGACAAACACCATTGCCTAATCATAGCAACACAAGTCTAAAAAGCATTATAAATTGATCTCTATGTAAAATGTGAGATTATTACACAGGTTTGCATCACTGACTTCTAAATCATTCTGCTTTACTGATCCATTGGCTCCAATCGTTTTCGAGTTGCTATCCCAGAACAAGCATGCAGAACATTTCTGACTTTACTAGCTGCAGGACTTTTCCAAGTCAATTAAAGCTGAACTCCTGGTATGGATTTTATTGCATACAGGCAGTCCCCCGGGTACAAGATGTACTGTAGGTTTGTACTTAACCACTTCAATACTGGGCACTTGCTTTCTGCACAGACCAATTTTCAGCTTTCAGCGCTTTTGCACTTTGAATGACAATTGCGCAGTCATGCAACACTGTACCCAAACTAAATTTATATAATTTTGCTCCCACAAATAGAGCTTTCTTCTGTTGGTATTTGATCACCTCTGGGATTTTTATTTTCTGCTAAACAAATAAAAAAAGAACCAACATTTTGAAAATAAAATGTTTTTTTTTTTTTTTGTTTCAGTTACAAAACTTTGTAAATAAGTAAGTTTTCTCCTTCACTGATGGGGCTGCACTGATGGGCACTGATAAGGCGGCACTGATGGGCACCGATGAGGTGGCACCAATGAGGTGGAACTGATGGGCACTAATATGCAGCACTGATGGGGCACCGATAGGTGGCACTGATAGGTGGCACTGATATGCGGCATGGATGGGCACTGATAGGAGGCACCTAGGTATGATTGGCATCCATCAGTACCATACCTATCAGTGCCAAACAATGCCTGCCAATCAGTGATGCCCATTGTGGGCACTGATTGGCATCCATTGTGGGCACCGATTGGCATCCCTGTTGGTGACATCCCTGGTGGTCCTAGTGGCATCCCTGGTTGTCCTAGTGTGGGCATCCTCAGGGGGGCTGCGCTGATAATCGATCAGCAAAGACCCCCCCTGTCAGAGAAGCAGCCGATCGGCTCTCCTCTACTTGCGTCTAACAGACGCGAGTGAGGAAAAGCCGATCACCGGCTCTTCCTGTTTACATCCTGATCAGCCGTGATTGGACACGGCTGATAACGTGGTAAAGAGTCTCGGTCAGAAAAAGTCCTGCCAGCAGCTTCTTTGGAGCATTGAACTCACCACTCCTCCAACGCTGCTCCACAATGAAATCAATGGGTCAGTGCTGCGATACCGCCATCAAAACGCCACTCCGGCGGCATTTTGCAGGTGGATTTAACCCCTTTTCGGCCGCTAGCAGGAGGTTAAAACCACCCCGCTATTGGCCGATTAGCGCCGCTAAAATGACGGTAAGGCGGCGCAAAAAATAGTGCCGCTTTAACACTGACGCAGGTGGCGGCACAGTGTGAAAGGGGTCTAAATCCCTTCAAATTAAAAGGAAATCTCTTTGGGCCCCCCAGGTCACCATTGGAAGATTACCCCTCTGTTACTTTTCAGGGGACAACCTAAAATTTGGGGTTTTCTTTTCATTTCATATTCAATGATAATGGTAAACAGGACAAATAGAGAGGGTGAATCTCCATAATGGGGGCACAAACAGCCATAACAACTGACAGGTGTTCTTATTCTCCACTCTATCCAAAAAAGTTTTGCCCTTAGTTATACTTTATCTTATGAGTGCTCAACATGTGGCGCTCCAGCCGTTGCGGAACTACAATTCCCATCATGCCTCTGCCTTTGGGAGTCATGCTTGTAACTGTCAGCCTTGCAATGCCTCATGGGACTTGTAGTTTTGCAACAGCTGGAGGACCCCAGGTTGAGCACCCATTAGGCACCCAGTATTTTCAGAAGCTGAGCTCAGGGACAGCAGCAACCTTCATTCTAGCACAGCTTGCCAAAAGTTTCACCACTGGATGCAAGTGACAGAACTTGCTGGACTCTGTAGTTCCTCTTTAGATGAAAAGTAATGGGTTACCAGGTGTAATAAGTAGTATAACTTTACATGCACATAGCTCTTTCCATTAATCTTGCCTTTGGTTCAGTAGTAAGGATAGCCCTGCCAATGTATACAGCTGAACATGCCAACAGGCACAGGAAGTACGGGAGGAAATGAAAGTCTTATGACAGCTTCAAAACAAACAAGACGGCGGAAATCATCAGCTCTGTGCAATACTCAGAAACAGCACTCCTTGTATATTATTGATACCGATGACTATACTGTATAACTGTGTATGCAGATGATTGGCACCATCTCCAGGATTTCACATGTTCCCCAACGGAAGAAGTGGGAAGTGAGTGGGAGGACCCGCGACAGCTGCGGAGGCACAGCAAAATATTACCAGATTTATTATGCAAAAAGCTGCCGGGATCTGTAACCCATAGAAACCAGTTCAGTGCAATCACAAATAAAAGTGGATTGGTTGCCCTGGGTTTAAGGGTTAAAATACCGTTCACTAATACTATATTATTTAGTTGTGACTCAATAGCTGACACAGAGACCCCATTCACACCGGAGCGTAGCGGTTTTGAGCGGTTTTCCGGCATTTTGTCGCACATATTTGCACGTTTCCATGCAGCGTTTTCCGGCGTTTTTGAGCTTTGGCGTTTTTTTTTATTAGCCAATAGGAAAAATGATCATCTGTTTCATCATCTGTGACATTGTCATCTGCTTCCTGCTCCAAAAATTCCCAAATCTGCCCGATTCGAGCAAAAAAAAGGGTTCTGAACTTCTTCAGGCGACTTGGAGTGGAGATGTGAACCATCTCCATAGAGAATAATGGATTTTTTTCCCCCTCAAGCGTTTTGTAGCGTCAGGCTTCAAACTACAAAACGCTCATGTGTGAATGGGCCCTTTAGAATGTTACAGTAAGGCAGCCTGCAGAAATCAATGGGCTTCTAATGCACCAAAATGCCTCAAAAGTCAGATGTCACAAAATGTTTGCTGCAGCGCACAATGCACTGTCTGTCAAAATGAATGTTACCACAAAGTGTCAATGCACGTTACATGCATTCCCGCAATGCATAGATCATTGATAAATCAGCCCAGAACCTATCAAATAAAAATTTTATGCATGAAGGTAAAACAAAGCTTCTGTGTGCGGCAGCCCCCCTAATACTTACCTGAGCCTGGTCGCGATCCAGCGATGTGCACAAGTGTCTTGGCTCTCCCTCCTCATTGCCTGAGACAGCAGTGGTAGCCATTGGCTCCAGTTACTGTCAATTACAGCCAGTGAGCCAATGAGGAGAGAGTGGGGGCGGGCTGAGCCGCACTCTGTGTGTGAAGGGACACACACAGCCGCGATTCGGGAGCCACCATAGCAACCTGCGTGCTATGGGAGCACTATGCAGGAGGGAGGGGCCAGGAGCGTCAGCAGGGGACCCGAGAAGAGAAAAACTATGACTTGTTTGATATTTTTAAACAAAAGAAAATCTGCCTTCAAAGCGGAGTTCCGCTCAAAAGTGGAAGTTCCACTTTAAGCACTCCTCATCACCCCCTTACGTGCCACATTTTGCATGTCATTTTTTTTGGGGGGGGGGGGGGGTACCTAGTTGACAGGTACCCTGCTCCCACTTGGGCTGAAGCAGAAGTTCTCTCCCTCTCCATCCCTGCAATCTTCTGGGACACGTCACAGATCCCAGAAGATTGCTCGGCCACTGAGGAGGCGCACATGCATTGTGCCCCCAGCTGTGAAGCTGCAAGCTGTCGCAGCCAGGTGCCCACCAACGCTGTATCCTGGCCTAGGCCGACAAGGCCCAGGGCTAGCGCAGCACTTTGCAAGGGGGGCAGCACGCACAGAGTCCCCGTCGGCTTGCGCTATACTGTTAGTGTAGCGCCAGTCTTATGAGGCATACTGGGCTGAGAGGCAAATTAGCCTAGAGCCCCCATAAAGTGGCCACACTGCTTCCGTTATGCGGGCGGGCGGCATTCCGCAACTGTGGGGGGGGGGGGGCGCCGCTTCTAATTTTGACTGTCCTATCATCCTGGACCACAAACCTTCCTCACTGTGCTATATGTTTTCTGCTGCACCATTGGCATGGTTATATCTTCCTAGTCCTCTCCATAAAATTATCAGAAATTTGTGCTTAAAGTAGAATTATAGGCAACGCTTTTTTTTTTTCTCCATTTTGGATAGAGTAAGGGAGGGTTGGTTTTTACCATCCCTGTCCCATTGCAAAGATTTCCCTTCACTTCCTGCCCCATAACCAAACAGGAAGTGAGAGGAAATCTATGCAAATTAAGGGAATCCATTGCCCCCCCCCCCCAAAAAGCCCTCGGAACTAGTGTCCCCACTCGAAAATTTCAGGGCAGGTCTTAAACAGCAAGGGGTGTGGCCTTGACAGGAAGGGGTGGGTCATATTTAAATTAGGGGGTACACAAGTTTAATCAGCACAAAACCTAAATACACTACTGGTGCCCACACTTGTGATACCCACGCAGGAGAGAACCGATGGTTCAGGTGGCTAAATCGCTGGATTGTGGGATAGGGGAGTGTGTGCTTATTAAAAGTCAGCAGCTAGAAAAACAACTGGGACTCCACTTTAATATCCCTTTAACACATCCCAAAAACACATCATCAAAAACACACATAAAAAAGAAAAGAAAAAAAGAAACGCAGAACACAAAAAACGCAGAAACCACACACGCATAGATGTGAACCTTGCCTAAGTGCTGATTTAGATCTATGCATTGTGTTATTGCATGTATTATCGCATCATGCAGCAATACATATTACATGCATTGATGCGCTGCCTTTTATTTTGAAAAGCACCCCAATGCACATAGGCAATGCACCTCACTCATTTAGATATATTTAAAAGAAAAAGGCACAAGGTATGCTGAAATAACAGAACTTTTTATTTTTACCAAAAACCTGGAAATTCTCCTACGGCGTGCATTTATATTCAGCCCCCTTTACTCCGATACCCCTAAATAAAATCTAGTGGAACCAATTGCCTTCAGATGTCCCCTTATTATTAAATATGTATGTAATTAATCTCAGTATAAAGCAGCTGTTCTGTGAAGTCCTCAGAGGTTTGTTAGAGAACCTTAGTGAACAAACAGCATCATGAAGGCCAAGGAACACACAAGACAGATCAGGGATAAAGTTGTGGAGAAGTTTAAAGCAGGGTTAGGTTATAAAACAATATCCCAAGCTTTGAACATCTCACGGAGCTCTGTTCAATCCATCATCCGAAAATGGAAAGAGTATGGCACAACTGCAAACCTACCAAGACATGGCCGTCCACCTAAACTGACAGGCCGGGCAAGGAGAGCATTAATCAGAGAAGCAGCCAAGAGGCCCATGGTAACTCTGGAGGAGCTGCAGAGATCCACAGCTCAGGTGGGAGAATCTGTCCACAGGACAACTATTAGTTGTGCTCTCCACAAATCTGACCTTTATGGAAGAGTGGCAAGAAGAAAGTCATTGTTGATAGAAAGCCATAAGAAGTCCTGTTTGCAGTTTGTGATGAGACTAAAATGGAACTTTTTGGCTTAAAAGCAAAACGCTATGTGTGGCAGAAAACTAACACTGCACATCACCCTGGACACACCATCCAAACATGGTGGTGGCAGCATCATGTTGTGGGGATGCTTTTTTTTGTTAGCAGGGACAGGGAAGGTGGTCAGAGTTGATGGGAAGATGGATGGAGCCAAATACAGGGCAATCTTATAAGAAAACCTGTTATGCCGCATACACACGATCGGAATTTCCGATGGAAACAGTCCAATGGGAGCTTTTCATCGGATTTTCCGACCGTGTGTATGCCCATTGGTCTTTTTCTGTCGGAATTTCCGACGGACTTTGGATTGAGAACCTGTTCTTAATTTTTCCGTCGGAAAAAATTTTGCAATTCCGACACGCAAAATTCCGACGCATTAAACTTCCCTTTTATAGTGCAGTCGAACGTGTTGTATGCCGTGGTGTTATTGACCTTTAGAATTTGGTGTGACCGTGTGTAGGCAAGACAGTTTGAGTGAAATTCCGTCGGAATTCCGATGGGAAAACCATCAGAGCTTTTTCCGACGAGAATTCTGACCGTGTGTACGCGGCATTAGTCTGCAAAAGACTTGGGCGGAGGTTCACCTTCCAGCAGGACAACAACACTAAACATACAACCAGAGCTACAATGGAATGGTTTAGAGCAAAGCATATTCATGTGTTAGAATGGCCCAGTCAAAGTCCAGACCTAAATCCAATTGAGAATCTGTGGCAAAACTTGAAAATTGCTGTTCACAGACACTCTCCATCCAATCTGACAGAACTTGAGCTATTTTGCAAAGAAGAATGGGCAAAAATGTCACTCTCTAGATGTGCAAAACTGGTAGAGACATCCCAAAAAAGACTCGCAGCTGTAATTGCAGTGAAAGGCGGTTCTACATTATTGACTCAGGGGGGCTGAATACAAATGTACACCACACTTTTCACATATTTATTTGTAAAAAAAAAAAAAATTGAAAATAATTTATAATTTTCCTTCCACTTCACAATTATGTGCCACTTTATGTTGGTCTATCACAGTGATGGCGATCCTTTTTGAGCCCGAGTGCCCAAACTGAAATAAATACGTTGGTTTTGTGTTGCAAAGTGCCAACACTGCAATTCGCGAGAGGGGTGTGAGAGAGATGCTGAGAGGAAGGGAGGCTGAGAGAGGGGGGCAGAGAGAGAGAGGGGTGTGAGAAATATGCTGAGAGAGAGGGGGAACAGAGAGAAGGAGGGGGCTAAGAGAGAGGGGGGACAGAGAGAGAGGGTGTGAGAGATGCTGAGAGAGAGGGGGAACAGAGAGAAGGAGGGGGCTAAGAGAGAGGGGGAACAGAGAGAAGGAGGGGGCTAAGAGAGAGGGGGGACAGAGAGAGAGGGTGTGAGAGATGCTGAGAGAGAGGGGGAACAGAGAGAAGGAGGGGGCTAAGAGAGAGGGGGGACAGAGAGAGAGGGGTGTGAGAGATGCTGAGAGAGAGGGGGAACAGAGAGAGGGAAGGGGGACAGAGAGAGAAAGGTGCGAGAGAGATGCTGAGAGAGGGGTGAGAAGAGAGAGAGGGGGAACAGAGAGAGGGGGGGGTGGGGGCTGAAAGAGAGGGGGGGACAGAGAGAAAGGGGTGTGAGAGAGTGAGGGAAGGGGACAGAGAGAGGGGGGACATAGAAGGGGGGGGCGGAAAAAGAGGGGGGCTGAGAGGAGAGAGGTCTCTAGCTCTGTCCTGTACCCTCTCGCGTGCCCACAGAGATGGCTCTGCGTGCCAGCTGTGGCACGAGTGCCATAGGTTCGCCATCACTGGTCTATCACATAAAATCCCATTAAAATACATTTACGTTTTGGTTGTAACGTTACAAAATGTGGACAATTTCAAGGGGTATGAATACTTTTTCAAGGCACTGTAGATTTAGCATCAGGTACAGAAGGGGTAAGCGGTGACTTCTTCTATGATTAGATCTTCCCCCATCATCAGTAGAAATACAGTTCTATACATAGGATTACTTGCATACTGTCAGCATATTTTAGGTCTGGTCAGGGAACAAATATTCCATGTAAAAGACATATTTAGGACGGGGAATTTCATGCTGCAGGTTCCATCTCTGTGTATTGGCTCCTTTAGATACACAGCACAGACTATAAACAGTTTTTATTTCTTTTTTTTTTGTCCTCAATTATTCACCTAAATGTGCAAAAAGCTTTGGAAATGCACAGAGGACTCCGGAGCTAAATTTATCGCAGCAGCAGAAGAAGAAACAGCCATGCTGTTCCAATTAGAGGCAAATCTGCATGTTCTAAAGCTGCCTACAGATTTTCGGCACGCTGCATGGCCATTAGCTGAGAATGATCTTTCCAACCAAAGATGTTTCTAGAAACATAGAACTTTCCATCGGCCAAACTTGTGTCCATGGAAGGGGAAATATATACAATAAGCTTACTTATGAATGGCAGCAGTGCAGAGCAATTGACCCCCTGTGGTCGGTGAACACTGTGGCAGCTGCTTGGCTCAAGACTACAAAGATCACCACTATCATTGTAGTAGCACCAACTACTACAGTGACTGTCAGGTTCCATAGCAGTCCATCAGGTATAAAATATGCTTACTTAACTACTTCCCACCCTGCCACTGTATATATACGTCCGGGTGGGAGCCGTCTACTTCTGATAGGACGTTCCTGAACGTCCTTCAGAAGTAGGGGATCCCGCGCAGCGGCGCATCTCGGACCGGCAGGAGGACTCTGTGATTGGCCCTCCTGATCACATGACGGCCATGTCCAATCACAGCCGTCATGTGATGTAAGCAAACAGCCGGTTGCTAGGCAATCAGCTCTCCTCACACGGAAGTCGCCGCTGAGGAGAGCGGATCGCTGCAGCCGGCTGGTGATCAGTGAGTATTAGCTGTTTTTTTACAGCTTTTTACTCACTGATCACCAGTCTAGTGTAAAACACATGTCCCCAAATAATAAAAACACATGTCCCCAAATAATAAAAAAAACACATGTCCCCAAATAATAAAAACACATGTCCCCCACATATGTCCCAGTAAAATCACATGTGCCAATGATTATCTGCACACATATGTCCGTGATCACCTGCACACATCTGTACATGATCATTTGCGTACATATGTCCGTGATCACGCAAACCAATTATTATACACTTAACGGAATTTTTTTTACAAAAAACATGTAGCAGAATACATTTTGGCTTAAATTTATGACAAAATTTGATTTTATTGGATTTCTTTTAAAAAAGAAAGGGGAAAATATTGTTTTTTTTTCAAAATTTCCACAATTTTTTCGCTTATATCGCAAAAAATAAAAAACGGAGTGGCGAATAAATACCACCACACTAAAGCTCTATTTGTGCAAACAAAAAATGATAAAAATTTCATTTGGGTACAGCATTGCATGACCGCGCAATTGTCACTGAAAGTGCGAGAGCGCTGAAAGCTAAAAATTGGTCTCGGAAGGAAGGGGGCGAAAGTGCCCTGTATTGTAGTGGTTAAAGAGGAAGTTAACCCATAAAAAAATTAAATTAAAATAAACCCTGCAAGGCAAAGGCATAATGAGCTAGCATGCATAGCATACTAGCTCATTATGAATAACTTACCTGAGAACGAACCCCCAAAGCGGTCCTCCTTCTTCATCTCAACCGCTGCCATGTATCCCGGAGTGACTTCCGGATCTCGCAGCTCTGGCGCTGCGATTGGCCGGAGCCACGATGACTTCACTCCCGCGCACGGGAGCCGCCACTAGCGGCATATCGACGTTAGCAGCGGCGCATGTGCCGTAGACAGCGGTGCCTGTCTTTTTGCAAATATCTCCTAAACCGTGTAGGTTTAGGAGATATTTCTTGGACCTTCAGGTAAGCCTTAACCACTTTCAAACCGGACCATTTTGCTGGCTTAAGACCAGACCACTTTTTGCGATTCGGCACTGCGTCGCTTTAACTGACAATTGCACGGTCGTGCGACGTGGCTCCCAAACAAAATTGGCGTCCTTTTTTTCCCACAAATAGAGCTTTCTTTTGGTGGTATTTGATTGCCCCTGTGGTTTTTATTTTTTGTGCTATAAACAAAATAAGAGTGACAATTTTGAAAAAAATAAAATAAAAACGCATTATTTTTTACTTTTTGCTATAATAAATATCCCCCAAAAATATATAAAAAAACATTTTTTTCCTCAGTTTAGGCCGATACGTATTATTCTACATATTTTTGGTAAAAAAAATAAAAAAAAAAAAAAAAATCGCAATAAGCGATTATTGATTGGTTTGTGCAAAAGTTATAGCATTTACAAAATAGGGGATAGTTTTATAGCATTTTTATTATATATTTTTTTTTTTTACTTGTAATGGCGGCGATCAGCGATTTTTATTGTGACTGCGACATTATGGCGGACACATCGGACATTTTTGAAACATTTTTGGGACCATTGTCATTTATACAGCAATCAGTGCTATTTAAATGCACTGATTCCTGTGTAAATGACACTGGCAGTGAAAGGGTTACACAGTGTATGGCTTAAGTGTGTCCTAGGGGCGTGTTACTAACTGTGGGGGGCGTGGCTGTTTTAGTGAACACTGATCTCCGCTCCAATCACAGGGAACAGAGATCAGTGTCACTTGTTGCTAGGCAGAACGGGGAGATGCCGTTTACTTCCGCATCTCCCCGTTCCGCCTTCCCGTGAGATGGTCGCGGGTATCCCCACGGCGATCGAGTCCGCGGGACCCGCGACTGGACTCACGGGGGTCCCGACCGGCGCACACGTGATGGCACAGCAGAATTCTTAAAGGGACGTACCTGTACGCCCTTATGCCTGTCCGTGCCATTCTGACGACTTTTAATAAACAGACACTTACCTGTCCCATGGTCCAGCGATGTGGGCACCCGAAGCCTCGCACCTCTCCCCCTCCTCTCTGTGGCGCCGTCATTACTACTGCGGGCACCCAGCTGTGATAGCTTGTGGCTTCAAAGCTGGGCGCGCACTATGCATGTGCAAGTCGCGCTGTGCTCTCTTAGAGGCCAGGCAATCTTCTGAGACCTGTGACGTGTCCCAGAAGATTGCAGAGAGGGAGGGGCCACCTAGGGGAGAGGAGGGGCCTCCTAGGGGGAGAGGAGGGGCCGCCTAGGGGGGAGAGGAGGAGTCGCCTAGGCGGCCAAGCGATGGAAGGAGGAAGTGGGACAGGAAGTACCTGTCAAAACCAGGTATCCCCGCCCCAAAAAAAAAATGACATGACAAATGTGGCATGTAAGGGGGGAGGAATGCTTAAAGCGGAAGTTCCACTTTTGGGTGGAACTCCGCTTTAAGTGACCTAGAACGTGGCATAGTTGTTGGTGCCAGACGGGTTGGTCTGAGTATTTCAAAAACTGCTGATCTACTGGGATTTTCAAGCACAACCATCTCTCGGGTTTACAGAAAAATGGTCTGAAAAAGAGAAAATATCCAGTGAGCGGCAATTGTGTGGACAAAAATGTCTTTGTTGACGTCAGAGGAGAATGGGCAGACTGGTTTGAGATGATAGAAAGGCAACAGTAACTCAAATAACCACTCGTTACATCCAAGGTATGCAGAATACCATCTCTGAATGCACAACACATCAAACCTTGAAGCAGATGGGCTACAGCAGCAGAAAACCACACCAGGTGCCACTTCTGTCAGCTAAGAACAGGAGACTGAGGCTACAATTCGCACAGGCTCACCAAAATTGGACAATAGAAGAGAGGAAAGCATTGCCTGATCTGATGAGTCTCGATTTCAGCTGAGACATTCAGATGGTCGGGTCAGAATTTGGCGTAAACAACATGAAAGCCATGGATGCATCCTGCCTTGTATCAATGGATCAGGCTGGTGGTGTAATGGTGTGGGGGATATTTTCTTGGCACACTTTGGGCCCCTTAGTACCAACTGAGTATCGTTTAAAACGCCACGGCCTTCCTGAGTATTGTTGCTGACCCTGTCCATCTCTTTAGGACTACAGTGTCCTCATCTTCTGATGGCTCCTTCCAGCAGGATAATGCTCCATGTCACAAAGCTCCAATCATCTCACCACAGGGCAATGAGATCACTGTACTCCAATGGCCTCCACAGTCACCGGATCTCATCCAATAGAGAGCCTTTGGGATGTGGTGGAGCGGGAGATTCCCCTCATTGATGTGCAGCCGACAAATCTGCAGCAATTATTTGATGCTATCATGTCACTATGGACAAAAATCTCTGAGGAATGATTCCAACACCTTGTTGAATCTGTGCCACAAAGAATTAAGGCCGTTCTGAAGGCAAAAGGGGGTCCAACCCGGTACTAGCGATGTGCCTAATAAAGGTGTGTGAAATGTCCTCTGTAATCTCTCCAGTGGACAGTTCAGATAAAATAAGTTACTTCCACCAATCGTAGTCACTTCCTTGTGACATGTGGTAGATCCCGGCTACACAACACTTAGCTATATATATATGAGTCACTGACATTCTGATAACGAGATAAGCTGTAGAGCGCCTGGAGAACTACAACTCTCAGCCTGCACTGCCACCTACAGCTCATAGGAACTTGTAGCCGATCACATGATGTAAATACACAGAAGTGCCGATTTACATCTATGAACTGCAGGAAGGAGCACATTACTGCAATGCACATTCCATGCGTTCATTTTATTAGCACTGCAACACACATGCGTTACAGTGCAGGGCGATGCCCCACGGTGATTTGTAGCACAGTTTAGTGACCTGTCCAATCCTATGGTGGTTCGGAAGTCTATTGATTTCAATTAACCACCTGAATGCGACGCATGCGAACGTCTACCCTAAGGGCCAGTTCACGCCACATGTAGTCCAGTGCGTTTTTTTCTGCATCAAAAAAACGCATGGAAAGTAGGTTATATGGTTTTCAATGGCATAGTTCACACCAGTGTTTGCAGTTCCAGAAAAAAAAAAAAATAAAAAAAGTAGAATTTTTCCTGCACTGGAACGCTAAAAAACGCACCAAAAACGCACTGCAACACACTTATCCTTAATTAGGGCCAGTTCACACCATAAAAACGCAGTCCGGATGCGTTCCAGGTGCTTTTATGCATGCACGTTTTTGATGCGTTTCAGTGCATTTTTGGTGCATTTCTGATGCAGTCCAGTGCTTCCCCCCCTCCCTCTTTTTCTTAACCTTTGGCCAGTTCACAACACATGCAGTTCCGTGCGCTTTTTTTCTGCACTAAGGGCCAGTTCACACCAGATGCAGTCCAGTGCGTTTTTTTCTGCATCAAAAACGCATGGAAAGTAGGTTATATGGTTTTCAACAGCATAGTTCACACCAGTGGGGTCAGTTCCAGTGCATTCCAGGTCCAGAAAAAAAAAGTAGAACATGCTGCATTTTTTATGGACTGTACTGGAACGCTGTAAAACGCATCAAAAAATGGAGCGCACCTAAATGCACCAAAAAACGCACTGCAACACACTTGTTCTTATTTAAGGTTAAGAAAAAAAGAGGGGGGGGGGGGAAAGCACTGGACTGCCTCAAAAACGCACTGGAACGCATCAAAAACGTGTATGTAGAAAAGCACCTAGAACGCATCCGGACTGCGTTTCTATGGTGTGAACTGGTCCTAAAAATGCATGCACAGTGTTTTCCATGTATTCCAATGGCTCTAGTTCACACCATGCAGTCAGTTTCCTGTCAGTTTCTGCACCAGAAACTGACTGCTTGGTGTGAACTAGAGCCATTGGAATACATGGGAAACACTGTGCATGCATTTTGTGCAGGAAAAAAAGCACACGGAACTGAACGGAACTACATCTGGTGTGAACTAGCATTAAATAAGCACAAGTGTGTTGCAGTGCGTTTTTGGTGCATTTAGGTGCGCTCCGGTGCGTTTTACAGCGTTCCAGTACAGGAAAAAAAATGCAGCATGTTCTACTTTTTTTTCTGTAACTGGAACACACTGGAACTGCAAGCACTGGTGTGAACTATGCCATTGAAAACCATTTAAACTACTTTCCATGTGCATCCGGACTGCGTTTCTATAGTGTGAACTGGTCCTAAGGGCCGGTTCCCATCTGTGCTGTGCGTTTCACATGCATTTTAGACGCGCTGTCATTAAACTCCGTAGAATGTGTTTTGATCAAAGCACAACAGAAACGCAGCATGGACTTTTCATTTTGAATGCACCGCACCTAAAAACGCACAGGCGTGAGCCTAACATGCGTTGGCACAGTGTACAAATGTAAATGGGCACCAGCTGTCAGCTCAGGGACCCTGCCATTCAGTAAGGCAGGGAGAGTAGCTCTGTGTGCAGTTCAGTAACCCATAGCAACTGACCAGACTGCTGTAAAGTCAATGCTTAGCGGTTGCTATGGGTTACCACCCCCATGCACCGATTTGTTTTACGTAAACCGATAGGATTTACACCCTATCAGTGGGAAGGTGAGGAGCTGGGGATCACCTCCATAGGTGTATTCTCCTTATATGGTCATATGCATGAGCTCACCCATGGGTGCCTCTTTGCCCCTCCCCAATGCACAAGTTTAACCCCATCCTGCCCTTACCAAGCTGCATTCATGACACATGGCAGTGCAAGTCAGGGCAGAACTCCTCAGACTGTGCAATGCACACACTCCCTGCCTCCCAATGCATTAACCCTTCAATGTGCACACATCCCACACTGCTGTCACCCATCACAGACCCCCCCTCACCTCCTTTTTGGGGATCTTCGGGATGCAGTTCTTGAATTTCGATGGCTTGAACCGATTCATATTGTTGCAGACAGGCTGTTCCCCTCCCAATGACTGTCACAGCCTGTTCCTGAGTGCCCGTGTCCGTCCCTGAGTCTCTGCCTCCGGCACAGTGTCTGTGTCTTCCTCTCTCACTCTCTGCTCTCCCTGGAGTCCCTCCCAGCCCAAGAGACAGCGTTCAGCGATCACATCGGCGATCGATTGCTCCTGGCGGCTCGGGACAGTTTCCGCGTCTGTCATTCTCTAGGCATGCCTGTCAGTGTTATTGTTGCTATGGAGACAGATTCTGCACGTGGTACAGAGTTGTCAATTTCAAATGGGGCTCTTCCATTTTTATTACTATCATTATTATTATACAGATTTTATATAGCGCCAACAGTTTGCACAGCATTTTACTACTTAATTAACCACTTGTCAACTGCTTGTCCTGTGTTTGTCTGATATGCTTGTGACAATAAAGGTACATCAAGCAAGTTTTTTGGAAATTCAGAGTGCGAGCGTTTCTTTATGTTATAATTAACCACTTAAAGTGGTTATCCACCTAAAAAAAAAAATTCATGAAAAGACGGCTACGGCTCGATCAGACGTCCTCCCAGAATGTTTCTCCCACGCGCCCCCTGGGACGCGCCCCCGTAAACATCCGTGACCCGGCGCATTACGGATCACGGTAAACGGCTGCTTGTACCGGCCGTTTACCACGTGATCGCTCCGTCAAATGACGGAGCAATCACTTGTAAACAAACCGGCATCATTTCATGACACCGGTTCCTCCCCTCTCTGTACCGATCGGTACAGTGCGAGGGGAGAAGGGAGAGGGGGAGAGATTATTTTTAGCAGCGCTGTGGGCTGGATCTGTAGTGCGTACATCGCTGCTCTGTGCCCATACTGTGCAATGCTCTGCAGTAATGTGCAATATTCTGCCAATACTGTGCAATACTCCGCCAATACTCTGCCAATACTCACAAATACTGCCAATACTCTGCAATAAATTTGAACAGAAACAAAGATTTTTTTTCTTTTTTTTTACCAAATTTTCAGTCTTTTTTGATTTATAGCGCAAAAAAAAAAAAAAACCAGCAGTGATTAAATACCACCAAAAGAAAGCTCTATTTGTGTGAAAAAAAGGACAAACATTTCATATGGGTACAGTGTTGTATGACAGTAATTGTCATTCAAAGTGTGAGAGCACCGAAAGCTGAAAATTGGTCTGGTTAGGAAGGGGTCTCATATTTACACTAAAATGCAATAAAAGAATAAGTAAATAAAATTTTGTCATTTGAAAAAAAAAAATGGCCCTTTAACAGCTATGGGTGCAAGTGACGTTTTGACGTCGCTTCCGCCCTGCAATGGTATGGAGACGGGTGGGGGCCATCTTCCACTCACTGGTCTCCATACCCAGGAAGGAGTAGCATCCGATCGCCTCCGCCACTACCGATGGCTCCGGTAAGTGGCGGAGGGTACCAAAGAGCGGCGGGAGAAGGGGGGCCCCTCTCCTGCCGCCGATAAAAGTGATCTCGCGGTAAATCTGCCGCAGAACCACTATTATCGGAAACCAGACCGCTCACTGAAGAAGAGAATACCAGGGTTATGGCAGCTAGCTGCTGCCATAACAACAATATTCCTCCTCAAAGTGAGGATGTATATCGGCGTGCGGCGGTCTGGAAGTGGTTAAACTACAACTAAAGGCAAAACGTGCTATTTAGTTGGAGTGGTGAGGGGTTAAAGAGGAGTTCCGCCCCCCCCCCCCCCACTAAAAAAATTTGAAATCAGCAGCTACACATACTGTAGTGCTGACTTTTAATATAAGGACACTTACCTGTCCTGGATCCAGTAATGTCGGCACCCCAGCCGATGTTTCCACCAGCTCCCGGGGGCTGCCGCCACCGTTGCCTGTAAGGGGAACCGGCAGCGAAACCTTGCTGTTCCAATGCGTAAGGCGGCCAGGGAAGGAGGAGGGGGGTTGTACTTCCAGGGGAACTCACTGCAGTCAGGTCTGGGTGGAACTCCGCTTTAAGCTCTGTCAAGTTTTATTGTTCTCTGTGTCCCTGTATTTGTCCTGATCATCACTGTCACAGGATCAATTCCAAACAGAGTTTGAATTACCACCAGAACAGAAATAAAGGGGAAATCTTCCAATGGGGGCACTTGTTTCGGTGACACCTGTCTAAGGGCTCGTTCATCCATGCTTTGCTCTCTGAAGAGCAGTCCAGGTTCAGATTGCTTTTCAGAGTGCATTTGACAGGCAGCGAGGAGGCATTGTATCGTCTCCTCATCTGCCTGCTTTAACCATTTGAAGCCCACACTAGCGTGCTGTGTATACCCCTGGCCGCTGCCTCTGTAGCTAAAGGGGATAGTGGTTGAGGGGTGGTAAAAGCACAGCTTAACCTTGGTATTTTTACCTCCTCCCAACTGCTAGTATGACCGAGCCAATTCTTGAATCGGCTCTCGGGTGCTGGTGCCACCATCTTGGCTAAGGGAAACCGGCAGTGAAGCTTCACGGCTGGTTTCCTACTGCACATACGCAAATCATGCTGCTCTTTGTGAATGGGCCAGCTGCAGGGGGAAGGAGGGGGGGACACTCATATTTTACATTTTACGAATTCTTTGTATTTCTTTTTCTAATAGTTGGACTTTACAGGTGTAGTGCTGGCTCCTGAATAGCATGCGCTATGTGTTTTCAAAGTTAAATATCCCTGAAACCACAGTTGGGCTTTAGGGCTAATTATGCCAAATTAGGGTTTCAGTACCAGTCTGGCTGGACTGCACTGAGTCCTACTTGGCCGCAGGTGTTGCTGTCACCACCGGCAAGTATGGGAACGCAGTTTGGTTGGGCGTATTGGGTACCATTCTTTCTCGGAACCAGCCCAGTGGGAGTGTCATCCTGCTGGTACCATTCTTTCTCGGAACCAGCCCAGTGGGAGTGTCATCCTGCTGTGCATTCTGGGAGAAGGTATTTAAGGTACTGAGATCACGTGCTTCTGGGTTCCGGTGCAGAAGAGATTTTCTGTCTGTTTGGTCCTGGTCCTCCTGACCAGCCCCCGTGGCCCTCCTGGCCTGGGGTGCGGATCCATGCAATTCCGAGTCTCAGGGCTGGATAGCCTGAGGCAAAGCAACTGTAGGGACAGGCCTGAATGGATGTCGGGGCCAAATCATCCAAAAGTGGTCCGGTGCCGTCTCGTCTAAGGAGAGGCCCAGACCATGGAGAAGCACCCTGGGGAGGACTCCTCGGGAGAGGGCCATGCACAAGGCTGGTTTCTCGGAAGGAGCCTGGAGGCTCAGTTGAAGGACGCTAAATGGATCTACACTCATACGGTATTGCCGGACCGGCTGAGAGATACTGGTACCGTATGATAGCTCTCTAAATTTGTCTAACAGGTTCTCAATTCAAAGTCCGTCGGAAATTCCAACAGAAAAAGACCGTTGGGCATACACACAGTCGGAAAATCCGATGAAAAGCAGCTCCCATCGGACTGTTTCCATCGGAAATTCCGACCGTGTGTACGCCACATTACATTTTTTTACACCATTTTTTTTATATTGCCTTTACATTTATTTGTGTATGATTACACTGTTATGCCCCGTACACACGGTCGGATATTCCGATGAAAAAAGTCAGATCGGATTATGTTGTCGGAAAATCCGATCGTGTGTGGGCTCTAGCGGGCTTTTTCCGTCGGAATTTCTGAAGGAAAAAATTTGAGAGCAGGATCTCAAATTTTCCGACAACAAAATCCGATCAGACTTTTTCCAATCGTGTAGGGAATTCCGACAGACAAAGTGCCATGCATGCTCAGATCAAATTACGAGACCAAAGCTATTGGCTACTAGCCTCTACATAGTTCCGTAGTACGCAACGAACGTCACCACGTTCGGAACGATCGGATTTTCCTACAACTTTGTCCGACCGTGTGTATGCAACACCAGTTTCGGACAAAATCCGTCTGAAAAAATCGGACGGATTTTGTGGTCGGAATTTCTGACCGTGTGTTATTGTATTTGCATCATCAATTTATTTGGATTAGCGCAGCATTTATTTTTGTTTCACATTTAATATATTGCATAGCTAATATTGTGCAAGCTACTTTTCCGTTATGCCCCGAACACACGAGTGGATTTTCCGTCTAAAAAAACTTGGATGGTTTTTCCAATTCTTGGCTTGCATACACACGGTCACACAAAAGTTCTCTGAACTTTCGACCGTCAAGAACGCGGTGATGTACAACACTACAACGAGCCGAGAAAATTAAGTTCAATGCTTCCGAGCATGCGTCAAATTGCGTAGGAATTTTGCACGTCGGAATTTACGATCGGAACTTTTTCCGACCGAAAAATTGAGAACCTGCTCTCAATCTTTTGCTGGCCGAAATTCCGCCAGCAAAAGTCTGATGGAGCATACACATGGTCGCATTTTTTCCGACCAAAAGCTCTCATTGGACTTTTGCTGGCGGAATTTCCGAACGTGTGTACGGGGCATTAGACTATTTTTTTTTGTTGGGGGGGGGGGGGCAGGGTTATGAGTGAGACTTGTATTTTTCATGTGCATATTTAAGCAAGTGCTGGCACATATCCTGTACTGGTATTGATTTCAATGAGTGGCTGTACACAGCACCTTTGGATCCAGGGCAAGAAAATATGTCTACCTTGTACAACCCGGCTCCTATGTGCATGAGGCCTAAGGTGTTGCAAGATCACTGCACTGATATCTCTTTTGTTTTTAATTCATGCAGACGATTACTTCCGCTCCAGGTTGATCCACACAGCTGGAGTGGTAATGCTGAGGAAGGGACCCACCTATGAATGGAACACCAACAGTTTTGGAGCTGTAGTGCCAATTGCCATGCACCCGACCCGGGCTTGTTCAGACCTCAGATACAACAGCAATACAGAGCCGAGGAAAGGCTCCTCCTTGGCTCTAATATGCAGTTTTACATGACAAGACCAAGAGACGGACTTCCCTTCACTATGAACTACTGCTGTATCTGAGGTCTACCACGTGGACTTCAGAGAAGGAGGGGGGAATGTCTGTATGCTACACACTCCCTACCATTGCACTCTGTGTGTGACATACTCCTGGCCACTGCACTGTGTGTTACTACTTACTCCTGTTCACTGCACTGTGTGTGTTACATATTCCTAGCCACCACACTCTGTATGTTACATACTCCTAGCCACCACACTCTGTATGTTATATACTCCTAGCCACCACACTCTGTATGTTACATACTCCTAGCCACCACACTCTGTATGTTATATACTCCTAGCCACCACACTCTGTATGTTACATACTCCTAGCCACCAAACTCTGTATGTTACATACTCCTAGCCACCACACTCTGTATGTTATATACTCCTAGCCACCACACTTTGTATGTTACATACTCCTAGCCACCACACTCTGTATGTTATATACTCCTAGCCACCACACTCTGTATGTTACATACTCCTAGCCACCACACTATGTATGTTATATACTCCTAGCCACCAAACTCTGTATGTTACATACTCCTAGCCACCACACTCTGTATGTTATATACTCCTAGCCACCACACTATGTATGTTATATACTCCTAGCCACCAAACTCTGTATGTTACATACTCCTAGCCACCACACTCTGTATGTTACATACTCCTAGCCACCACACTATGTATGTTATATACTCCTAGCCACCAAACTCTGTATGTTACATACTCCTAGCCACCACACTCTGTATGTTATATACTCCTAGCCACCACACTCTGTATGTTATATACTCCTAGCCACCACACTATGTATGTTATATACTCCTAGCCACCAAACTCTGTATGTTACATACTCCTAGCCACCACACTCTGTATGTTATATACTCCTAGCCACCACACTCTGTATGTTACATACTCCTAGCCACCACACTCTGTATGTTACATACTCCTAGCCACCACACTCTGTATTTTACATACTCCTAGCCACTGCATTCTATGTCACATACTCCTGGCCACTGCACTCTGTTCAATATGTGCAGGGTCATACTGGCCTGACAGAGGACCAGAGGATCCTCAAATGGGCCCCTGCCCGACACATACAGCAGCATTGACACATACTGTAATAAATAGCTCACTAGGCTGTCAATTAGAGAGGCTGCCCTGCCCTTCTGTGCCCACAACCCACCCACCTCTGTAAACGTGGCTCACTTGGCATCAATAACATTCAGATACCTGCCTTCCTCCAAGTGGCAGCATGGGCCCACTGTCCCTCATGTTGGTATAATCTATATAGTTGCATGCAGGTGACTTTGTGGGAATATTAAACCTCCACCAATGGTAAAAGATGGCAGCTCACCTCACTATGTGGACCCTTTTATTATAGAGGGTCTGCAAAGCCTTCCCACTCAGGGTATCAAATGGTGAATCCACAAGCGTTTCCTGAGGAATCCCCTTTTAGCTGGGTATATCAGTCAGCACTATCCTCTCCAAAGCCACATATATCATAAAAATAAAAAGAAACACATAGTGCTCTCTGCATATATATATTTAATATTGATAAAATGAAATAAAACTCACAAAAAAGGCACTTATGACCGAGTGCACGGTAAAATAGCGTGTAAACAGTCAATAATGGCTGCGGGTGACTTCACGTGCGTCCTAACGCGTTGCATCCCTGTAGGCGGGACTTCATCAGTGATGATTAATGTGGCTTTGGAGAGGATAGTGCTGACTGATATACCCAGCTAAAAGGGGATTCCTCAGAAAACGCTTGTGGATTCACCATTTGAAACCCCGAGTGGGAAGGCTTTGCAGACCCTCTAAAATGAAAGGGTCCACATAGTGAGGTGAGCTGCCATCTTTTACCATTGGTGGGGGTTTGATATTCCCACGAAGTCACCTGCATGCAATCATCTGTAGTTCATCACTGAAGATTTCACGGATTGTTTTTCATTTGATCTATGGACTTGTTTTTGTTTTGTTTTATAAGCGCTGCACTATCTTTTTGATGTTTTCGGGTTTAGGGATTTGAATTTTGACCCTTGGTTTCCAGCAGCTATTTCTTATATAGTGTTATTTTTTGCACTGATTTGTTTTCTATATATTTCTGATCTATATAGTTTTATATAAAATGCACTTCTTGTCTTTCAAAAAGTGTTACCCAGCGCTAAACCTTTCATCAAGCCAGTATAAAGGAATAGTAGTGGCTAAGAAAAAGCACTTGTGCGTTTACCTAATCAGGTTTTTTTTTAGTTTTGTTTATAATTCTCCTTTAAAGGAGCATGACAGGGGGTGTGTCCTATGCCTACATACTTTTGCCAATAGGTGTCCCTATTGAGAGTTATACAACACCTGCTTATTGCTATGTCACCCCCCCCCCCCCCCCAAGTATTTTGATGAAGTTCTTGAGGGTAGGCTTAAAGTGGAGTTCTACCCAAAAATGGAACTTCCACTTTTTAGAATCCTCACCCCCCTCCGGTGTCACATTTGGCACCTTTAGGGGGGAGGAGGGAGCAGATACCTGTATAATGTATTTTCTCCCACTTCCTGGCATAGATCACTGCGGTGATTGCGGTCACCTACGCCACTTTCGGCGCCTACTCTGTCCTCCCCCGCTGTCTTCTGGGACAGCGGGGACCAGTGAGGATGCGCAGCGCGACAGCCGAGAGCCGACGGACAGATCGGCTTTGGCTGCCGACATCGCTGGCTCCCTAGACAGGTAAGTGTCCATATATTAAAAGTCAGCAGCTGCAGTATTTGTAGCTGTTGGCTTTTAATATTGTTTTTTTCTGCAGACCTCTGCTTTAAGCTGGATACACACTATATAACTTTTGTTCTTAAATTTCCCTTCAACTATGTGGTGCAAGGGCCTGCCTGATTGCATACAAATTGAAAGTGTTTAGGTTTGACCTCATATTATATGGTTTTGGTAAATCTAAGGGAAAAAAATAGAAAGAAAATAGATTAGTGTGTATCCAGCTTTAGACACAAAAGCATATGTAATGGAAGCACTCATAAATATTTATAATCCAAAAACAAAGTTGCGCTAAAAATGTGATATATATATATAGATATATATATATATATATACGAGAACAGCGATGCTGTAAGCAAAAGGTCCATACAGTGATGTAAAAAAAATCCCATGGTGCACTGTAAATCGCCCAAAAAAAGTGTAATGCCGCGTACACACAAGAGGACTTTTCGACAGCAAACAATTCGATCGTGTGTGGGCTCCATCGGACTTTTGCTGTCGAAAAATCCGACAGACTTTAGAAATAGAACATGTCTTAAACTTTCCCATCGGAACTCCGCTGGACCCAGTTCCTATCGAAAACTCGTCTGTGTGCTAGTCCGATGGACAAACAACGATGCTAGGGCAGCTATTGGCTACTGGCTACGAACTTCCTTATTCTAGTCCGGTCGTACGTCATCACGTTCAAATCCGTCAGAATTTAGTGTGATTGTGTGTGGCCAAGTCTGTTCATTCGAAAAGTACGTCGGAACTCCGTCGAAAGTCCGTCGGAAAGACCGTCGGACCTAGTCCGTTGAAAAGTCCGCTCGTGTGTACGCGGCATTAGTTCCAAAGGACAAAACCTCTGAGGTTTATGTATGCCCCTAACATATTTGCTTGTGGCAATTTAAAGCTGAAAATAAATCCACACTAATGAAGTGTTTCTAGTAAAATTATGTACAACTTTTTCACTCACACGTGTACACCTCAGACCGTAGTGAAGTCATTGCATTAGCAGGATGGCCAGGCAACTATCATTTTTAGTAGGTAGCAGCCTCCATGCTTGCTCATTACATTTTCTTTATTCCTCTCCAAATGTAAAGAGTAAAATGGCTCATCCTGCTGTGAAACTGAACCACTTTAGTGAATTGTGTGCTTCCAAACTTTTCCTAACAGTTTGGGGAAGGCCCTTTTCTGTCCCATGTTCATGTGTTACTACCGTGTTTCCCCGATAGTAAGACACCCCCGATTGTAAGACGTATCGGGAGTTTCAGAGGGGTCAGCTAATATAAGCCGTACCCCGAAAGTAAGACATATGTCTTACTTTCGGGGAAACACAGGGATTTGCCTTTGCAAGACCAGAGCCGCCGCCAGAGCCGAATGAGATGCATGCAGAGTAGCGCAGGAAGCGTCTATCTGTCATACGTTTTCTCTCATGTCACTCAGCGCTGCTCGCTCCCCGGCGGCCCCTCCTCTCTTTTCGTCAATCCCCATTGGCTTGAGACATCATCTGGGATAGAAGAGAGGAGGGGCCGCCAGGGAGCGAGCAGCGTGACATGAGAGAAAACGTATGACAGACAGACGCTTCCTGCGCTACTCTGCATGCTCGCAAGTAAGATCCCCAGATGTGCCCTGTAATGTGCCCCATGCCCTGATGCCCTAATGTGCCCCATGCCCCATAATGTGCCCAGATGTGCTATGTGCCCCATAATGTGCCCAGATGTGCTATGTGCCCCATAATGTGCCCAGATGTGCTATGTGCCCCATAATGTGCCCAGATGTGCTATGTGCCCCATAATGTGCCCTGATGTGCTATGTGCCCCATAATGTGCTATGTGCCCTATAATTTTCCCTGATGTGCCCCATAATATGCCCAGATGTGCCCCCGAGCCGACAATTTTTTCCCAATATAAGACATACCCCGAAAGTAAGACATAGTGGGGCTTTTAGGGATAAAAAGAAAGTAAGACACTGTCTTACTTTCGGGGAAACACGGTATCAAGTGCCCAACTGTCCCCACAATGAATTTTACAGCAGCCAGATGAAACCACAACGCCCCCTGGTGGATGTTATCCAAATTTAGTCCACATCATCCAGCGCTGTATAGCAAACACTCACCATTCACCAGGTCTGTGTATGTTCAATATCCCAGGTTCTTACCAGATTCATTGACTCATATACAGATAATTGGGTCCAATAGAGCTTTTATTCTCCAAACTCTGTGTCTTCTCTTCTCTAATTGTTTTTGTCATACATTCTCACACACGTAACAAAAAAAAAAGAAAAAAGAAAAAACACTACACTATATTCATTTATAGTGAGGATGTATGAAGAAAACAACTAGAGAGGACACGCAGACAGTTTGGAGAGTAAAACTTTTCCGTCCCAGCCCCTTTGAACAAACCTTTAGTTGTGGCGCTCTGTTGCATGTCCCACTCCTGGCCTCAGGATAGGGGTTCTCCTGACACCCCAATAGGAGCCCACCTGACTCCTGGTACAAGACCTCCTGTCTCCTAGCTGGGGCACCTCTGACCCCTAGCTGAGACCTCCCATCTAAGGCCTCATGCACACTGGACATTTTTACAGCTGCTGACTGGGGCTCCTCTGACCCATGGCTGGCTGAAAAAAAAAACAGAACTAGTGGGTTTTCAGAAGATTTTTTCAGCTTTAAAAACGCTCTAACTCTGATAAAAGCTTAAAAACGATACAGAGTATAGTTTTGCTAAAAAAAAAAAAAAATGCTGAAAAACGCAACTACAAAAATGCTGCAAAACTCATTCTACAGCTACAGCTTTCTACAGCTTAAGCTACTGCCATTTTTATAACATCTAGTGTACATGAGGCCTTAAAGTGGGGTGCCCCTTAAAAAAAATAAATTAAAAGTCAGCAGCTACAAATACTGCAGCTGCTGACTTTTAATAATCTGACACTTACCTGTCTCAGGGTCCAGCGATGCGGGGGAACGAAGCCCCCGCTCGTTCCCCGCTCCGTTCGCGGCACCGGCATTCTTACTGTGGGCACCCGGCTGTGGCTTCACATCAGGGCACCCACTGCGCATGCGCGAGCGGCGCCACGCGCCGTGATACGCCGCACAGTTGTCTGGGACCTGTCACGTGTCCCAGATGACTGACTGCGCCAAGGGGAAGTGAGCCAGCCCCGGCACTGAAGGAGGTAGACTACGAGGGACCCCCTAGGAACAGGCATTTAGAGGCAAGTTAAAAATAATTTCCAATTATTATTTTTTTTTTTTTATATTTTTAGGAATTTTCAGCTATTTTTTATTTTTTGGGAGAAACACCACTTTAAGGTTTGTTTTTTTTCTTTTAAATAACAAGCATGTTATACTTACCTGATCTATCCAATGGTTTTGAGAGAAGTGAGAGAACCAAAGAGCTTAGGCTCTCATGCACATCGCTGGATCGAGATCGGGCTCAGGTGAGTAAAACAGGGGATTGTAGGGGGGAAACTGCATTCAGAGGGTTTTTTACCTTCATAATGCATGAAGGTACAAAAAAAACTTTTTGCTTTACAACCACTTTAATATGACTCAGTGTCATTTTCTACTACAGTATCTTACAAAAGTGAGTACACCCGTCACATTTTTCTTTAACAAAAGGTTTTATTGATAACCATAGCAATTTCACAGTTTAACAGTGTAGAGAATGCATCATGAATAAACATAACATAAAATTTAGCATCTAATAAATGAAATAAGTATGCTATTAAATCAGAGAAAAACAAAACAATAAAAATATAACAGAGGCTCAGAACAATTGTACGTTGGAAACATGAAAGTGGTTGGACACACTGAGGATGTAGGAATGCCCGTAGGACCTCGTCCGATTTTTAACAAATACTTGAAGAGTTTGTCTCAACAGGGGCCTAACTGTAAATAGTCCTGTGTATCTATCCATGTAACCATCTCATCCAGGGCTGTGCCCGGTGGCCATATGGATTCATAGGTGCAACTGAGAAGTAAGAGTATAGAGAAGGAGGTTAAAGAAGAGATATGGATTGAGATTAGCTAAGAAGGGAGGAGTAAAGAATAGGGGGGTAGAAGAGGAGAGAGAAAAAAAAAATAGAAGTGTGTGGTGGTTAGTGGGTCCTCGCGGTGGGGAGCAAGAGTGCATTAAATCCGAAGAAGGGTGGTATCAAATCTGGTGGGTTTAGTATATTCGACCCATGGCCTCCAAACCTTCAGGAACTTATCATGAGTGTCCGAAAGGACAGCAGTCAGCTTTTCATTAACCATTATATCGTCCATGCGATTTTTATTATATCTTTTCATGTGACAACACTGAAGAAATGACACTTTGCTACAATGTAAAGTAGTGAGTGTACAGCTTGTATAATGGTGTCAATTAGCTGTCCTCTCAAAATAACTCAACACAGCCATTAATGTCTAAACCGATGGCAACAAAAGTGAGTACACCCCTAAGTGAAAATGTCCAAATTAGGCCCAATTAGCCATTTTCCCGCCCCGGTGTCATATGCCCTGTTAGTGTTACAAGGTTTCAGGTGTGAATGGGGAGCAGGTGTGTTAAATTTGGTGTTATCGCTCTCACTCTATCATACTGGTCACTGGAAGTTCAACATGGCACCTAATGGCAAAGAACTCTCTGAGCATCTGAAAAAAAAAAAGAATTGTTGCTCTACATAAATATGACCTAGGCTATAAGAAGATTGCCAAGACACTGAAACTGAGCTGCAGCACGGTGGCCAAGACCATACAGCGGTTTAACAGGACAGGTTCCGCTGAGAACAGGCCTCACCATGGTCGACCAAAGAAGTTGAGTGCACGTGCTCAGCATTATATCCAGAGATTGTCTTTGGGAAATAGACATGTGAGTGCTGCCTGCATTGCTGCAGAGGTTGAAGGGGTGTGTGGGGGGGTTAGCCTGCCAGTGCTCAGATCATACGCCGCACGCTGCATCAAATTGGTCTGCATGGCTGTCATCCCAGAAGGAAGCCTCTTCTAAAGATGATGCACAAGAAAGCCCGCAAACAGTTTGCTGAAGACAATCAGACTAAGGACATGGATTACTGGAACCATGTTCTGTGGTTTGATGAGACCAAGATAAACTTATTTGGTTCAGATGGTGTCAAGCGTGTGTGGCGGCAACCAGGTGAGGAGTACAAAGACAAGTTTGTCTTGCCTACAGTCAAGCATGGTGGTGGGAGTGTCATGGTCTGGAGCTGCATGAGTGCTGCCAGCGCTGGGGATCTACAGTTCATTGAGGGAACCATGAATGCCAACATGTACTGTGAAATACTGAACGGAGACTGGGCCGCAGGGCAGTGTTCCAACATGATAACGACCCCAAACACTCCTCCAAGACGACCACTGCCTTGGTAAAGAAGCTGAGGGTAAAAGTGATGGACTGGCCAAGCATGTCTCCAGACCTAAACCTTATTGAGCATCTGTGGGACATCCTCAAACAGAAAGGTGGAGGAGCGCAAGGTCTCTAACATCCACCAGCCTTGTGATGTCATCATGGAGGAGTGGAAGAGGACTCCAGTGGCAACCTGTAAAGCTCTGGTGAACTCCATGCCCAAGAGGGTTAAGGCAGTGCTGGAAAATAATAGTGGCCACACAAAATATTGACACTTTGGCCCAATATGGACATTTTCACTTAGGGGTGTACTCACTTTTGTTGCCAGTGGTTTAGACATTAATGGCTGTGTGTTGAGTTATTTTGAGGGGACAGCAAATCTACACTGTTATACAAGCTGTACACCTATTACCTTACATTGTAGCAAAGTGTCATTTCTTCAGTGTTGACACGTGAAAAGATAGAATAAAATATTTACAAAAATGTGAGGGGTGTACTCACTTTTGTAAGATACTGTATGTGTATATATATATATTTATATTATATATATATATATATATATATATATATGGGGGGGGGGGGGTCTGCCATATATACAGGTGTGTGTGTGGGTGACATATATACAGGTTTGGGGGGCGGACAAATATACAGGTGTGTGTTGGGGGGGGCGTGGGCCTGACATATATACAGGTTTGGGGGGGCATACAAATATACAGGTGTTTGAGGGGGCTGACATATACAGGATTGAGGGGGGGGCTGAGTGCGTACAGGTGAGATGGCCGGTGTGCGGATTCGGTAGGATGGCCCATAGGCATGCCCTGGGGAATGTTGGTGGTCAGTCTGGGGGGGGCAGGTCTAAAGCTGTGTAAGCAGGGCCGGTGCTACCACTAGGCGGACTAGGCAGCCGCTGGTTATACTACTTCTGCACTGTCAGTCCAGAGCAGCCGCCATCACCATGACATGTGTGAAGCAGCGCCCCCCCCCACCCCCCCCCCCCCCCGTCTCCACTCAGACACTGTGTGACATGTGTCCACTGTACAGTCCAGCATAAGCATTCCCCCCACCCCGATCTCCGCTCTGCGCTCTAACTCGGAGCGGAGATTGTTCTGACAGTGAGTGACATGTGACAGTGTCCAGGTCCAGCCCACCCCCTAGGGCGTGCTCCCCAATGATATGATGTGTGTGTAAAGCGCCGCCAGCGCACTCCCCCAGGATGCTCTCCGTTGCTCTGACATATGTGTCCATCATGCACCCCCCCCTCTGAAGGACGCTCTCCTGGCCGTGTCACACACAATCACACTGCTGGAGTGGGGTAAATCATGATGGGGCAACAAGGCGTGGCGCCGGGCGGCCTTGGGGACAGGTGGAGGCGGAGCTTGGAAAAGGCACCCGACATAGAGGCCGGTACAGCATAAAGCAGAGTTTTAGATTGGTGTGACCGTGCGAGATAGAAACAGGCATCAAGCAGTCACCTCGATACAAGTTTGCGGAGCCCAAGACCTTCACCCCACACGGTGTGGTGAGTAAAAACTGTTGCTATCTGTCTTAGATGATGAGATTGTATATTATATATTGACAATGACATGCAATTTGCAAATGTGTGTGTATATGTATATTCACCAATCTGCCAAATCCCAAAGGCTGAGTATGTACCGAGCACCCCCCCCCCCCCCGTGAGGCTGCAATGATTGGCACAGGTGAGACTGTATTTGATGGACACAGGTGAGATTGTTTTTGATGGACACAGGTGGGACTGTATTTGATGGACACAGGTGAGACTGTATTTGATGGACACAGGTGAGATTGTTTTTGATGGACACAGGTGGGACTGTATTTGATGGACACAGGTGAGACTGTATTAGATGGACACAGGTGAGACTGTTTTTGATGGACACAGGTGAGACTGTATTTGATGGACACAGGTGAGACTGTTTTTGATGGACACAGGTGGGACTGTATTTGATGGACACAGGTGGGACTGTATTTGATGGACACAGGTGAGACTGTATTTGATGGGCACAGGTAAGACTGTATTTGATGGGCACAGGTGAGACTGTATTTGATGGGCGCAGCTGAGACTGTATTTGATGGACACAGGTGAGACTGTTTTTGATGGACACAGGTGAGACTGTATTTGATGGGCACAGGTAAGACTGTATTTGATGGGCGCAGCTGAGACTGTATTTGATGGGCGCAGCTGAGACTGTATTTGATGGACACAGGTGAGACTGTTTTTGATGGACACAGGTGAGATTATATTTGATGGGCACAGGTGAGACTGTATTTGATGGGCACAGGTGAGACTGTATTTGATGGGCACAGATGAGACTGTATTTGATGGGCACAGCTGAGACTGTATTTGATGGCCACAGGTGAGGTGGAATGAATGGGCACAGCTGAGACTGTATTTGATGGGCACAGCTGAGACTGTATTTGATGGGCACAGCTGAGACTGTATTTGATGGGCACAGCTGAGACTGTATTTGATGGGCACAGGTGAGGTGGAATGAATGGGCACAGCTGAGACTGTATTTGATGGGCACAGGTGAGACCGTATTTGATGGGCACAGGTGAGGCTGCATTGGATGGATGCTTCATTAAAAAGGTGGGGTATACGTGGGGGTTACGCAGGGCAAAGGGGTGGAGTCAGGGGTGGAGCCAAAGGGGGCGGCACAATTAGGTTTCGCCTAGGGTGTCAAAAATCAATTTAGGTTCGCCATCACTGGCCTAGGGTGTCAAAAATCCTTGCACCAGCCCTGTGTGTAAGGGGCCCAAAACTTCTGATTGCTGCCCTGCTAACACTGCACCCCCTCTCACTCTTCTTTATTACCCCACAGTGGCAGTGCCCCTCACCAATGTCTCTGCAACTCACCCTGTGTTGCTGACCCCAACAGACACACTCACACACACACACACACCTTTTGGCTACACAGTAACATGTTACTTTTCCCTGGCTCTCAGTTTGCCCCGCCCAAATCCTGTCCCTTCGCCGACATCACTTCCGGCTCCCTCTGGTGGCCGGAACCAGCTGCTACAATGTGACATTCCTCGCCGTGTGTGTGTAACGCATGCGCACTGTTAATGGTTGCCGGCAAGATGGCAGCTCGCTGCTCCTCGCGCTGGTTCGCAGCGGCAGTGTCCGGGGTGAGGGGGCAGCTGCTGCCAGTGGGGCACCGCTGGTCCCGGGCTGAGGGGGCCCAGCTATTGGCTCTGCGGGCGGTGGGGGCCCAGGTCCTCGCAGGAGGTGAGTGGAAGGCGGTGAGCGCCCTCGGCTACCCATGTGTGCGACATGCTCAAGGTTACATTGCATTCTGCAGCAGCTGACAGCCCTGTGTGGGACTACAACTCCCAGCATATCTCTGTCACTGATAGGCTGCAACTGCATGCTGGGAGTTGTAGTTCTACAGCTCTTTAACCACGTGTTGCCCTCTGATTATGCCCATAGCGGTCAGGTTGCCTCTGATTATGCCTATAGCGGTCAGGTTGCCATCTGATTATGCCCATAGTGGTCAGGTTGCCATCTGATTATGCCCATAGCGGTCAGGTTGCCATCTGATTATGCCCATATCGGTCAGGTTGCCATCTGATTATGCCCATATCGGTCAGGTTGCCATCTGATTATGCCCATAGCGGTCAGGATGCCATCTGATTATGCCCATAGCGGTCAGGTTGCCATCTTATTATGCCCATAGCGGTCAGGGTGCCCTCTGATCCCTGTAGCAGGAAGGTTGTGCTCAGCAGGATTGGAGCATTGTAGGTGGTTGCAGTTCTACAGCTCTTTAACCACATGTTGCCCTCTGATTATGCCTATAGTGGTCAGGTTGCCCTCTGATTATGCCAAGAGCGGTCAGGTTGCCCTCTGATTATGCCTATAGTGGTCAGGTTGCCCTCTGATCCCTGTAGCAAGCAGGTTGCGTTTGGCGGGATTGGATCATTGTAGGTGGTTGCACAATGTTTCTGTGATATATTCTGCTTGATGTGATCTAGAAATGGAAGATAAACCCTCTGGGTGAAAGGTTTAGTTGTGTAGAGATGTAACTGTTGTCTCTTCTTGTGTTTCCAGTCTTCACAGGGCACATCTCACAATTTCACACAAGTTCATCCGCCTGCAACAAAACAGACTTCTACCAGGTTTTGGGGGTCCCAAGGAATGCGACCCAGAAAGAAATAAAGAAGGCCTATTACCAGGTAATGGGTTTACTAAAGCGGAACTCCGGGCTTGTCCGCCCTGCCCTGCCCGGCCTTACTGAGCTAAACTACCAAACACTCCTCACAACTGCATACTTACCTGAGTTGCGCAGCGGTGGCCTGCCACAATGTCTACACCCTGCAGCTGCAAAGTTCCTGACCTCCAGCTGTGTGCATGCATTGGGCCCTCAGACTTCTACGGGGTGATTTTGAGTATCTCTAGTCTTTGAAGATGGCCTCATAGAAGTCTGTGAAGACTCCCTGTACAGGCTCAGACAATGGGGAGGAAGATTACCAGCGTAAGAAGTAAACACTGTGCAAGTCGTGACTGCGATTTTCTAGTAACTGCTGTGGGGGGGGGGGGGGTACAGGTTAGTGGCTTACATCAGGGGGGGTAGGCGGAATGTTTAAATGTATTCTCCTTTAAATTATTATAATATGCAAATAAGCTGACTTCCCAAACTGCCTGACCAACCTATGTGTATGATGGTCCACAGAACTGATTTTTTTGTTTCACAACGGGAAGGCTTATTCAGCCCATACATTGATCCTTCCTTCTTTTTTGTCGTTTAACCAGGAGGTTTAACAAAAAAAAATGATCCGCTTCCCCTATCCACACATTCCATGTGGATGAGGGAATCCATCCCGCTATGATATTGTATTCTGACAGCAGGGAGCTTCCCCCCCTCCATCACAATACGATGGGCAGTGTTGCCGGCTATAGCCAACAGCACTGATCAGGGAAAATCTGAAAGAATGGTTCTGCCCATTTGTGGATTTAAGTGGATCTGGTCCCTGAACTGGATGACTTTTGATCCATGTATGGCCACTTTTACAGGTTTTTTTAAGCCATTTCATTAGGTATATGTTACCAGTTTAGATATCGCTAAGCAGAGTTCCCCTTTTAGTTGGGGCACAGATGTCCTTGCAGGCGACTGGTATTTTCCCAAAAACCTGCCATTTATTCCTTACAGTGAACTCTGTTGCTCTTTAAAATTACAATAAATGTTCTTATTCTTAAAAAATAATCCATGCACATCCACTAATTAATGGCCTTGTAATTTTATTTATTTATTGCTGTTTTATTTTGCCACCTAACATGCTCTGTGAGCTTCTGGACCTCTCCTTTTCCACCCTCGCTACAAATCCCATAGTTCCCGGTCCATATCAGGAGTGAGAAAGAGAGGCTTCCTACATATGTAAAACCTCTTAATGGTGCGGCTCTACATTGCAATTCCAAATCAAATATTAATCTCTATAAATACATCTTAATCATAAATAATTACTAACCCTATATTTTATTGCATAATAGCAATCAAAATGTATACATATAATATATAAAATGGAATAAAACCAATAGTGATCAAAAAGTCCATATGATATCAAATTCATGCAATAAAAAGTTCATATAGGAATCCCATACACCAGGGGGTCTACAAAATTTTTAAACAAAAAGCCAGTTTACTGTCCTTCAGGCTTCAGGGAAGCCGGACTGTGGCAAGGGGGAGTAAAAAAGGTCCCAGCATCATTGGGAGTAAACACTGCCGTTATTGGTTTTAACAGAAGGAATAGTGCTGCATCAATGGTGTCAGTGGGAGGAATAGTGCCCCATCATTGGTCATAGTAGGAGGAATAGTGCTGCATCGATAGTGGGAGGAATAGTGCCTCATCATTAGTCATAGTAGGAGGAATAGTGCCCCATCATTAGTCATAGTAGGGGGAACAGTGTCCCATCGATGGTGTCAGTGGGAGGAATAGTTCCCCATCGATGGTGTCAGTGGGAGGAATAGTGCCCATCGATGGTGTCAGTGGGAGAAATGGTACCTCATCATGGATGTCAGTTGGAGGAATAGTGTTCCAAGGGCTGGATAGAAGCAAGCAAAGGGCCGCATTTATTTCCATATAAAAATACACTCACATTTCAGAAGTAAAAAACAGGCATTTCACAATGGAATCCTCTGCATATACAACTCCACCAAATCCCAGCATAATTATGTCACCGCCCACCTCGTATCAAAGGTTCAGGCTCCGAACCTTTGAGAAAGCCCATTGGGTGCTACACGTGAGGTGGGCAGTGACATAATCATGCTGGGACTTGGTGGAGTTGTGTATGCAGAGGATTGTATTGTGAAATGCCTGTTTTTTATTTTTATGCCTCCTCTATGAATGAGAACTGCCACGGATTTGGAGTGTAGAGCCAGTGGGAGCGGTGCCCCTTATAACACTGCAAGGCGCATATAGACCGCTTTTAATTAGTGAGGTCTATTCAAGCAGGTGCGAACACACCCATAGGTGGGGTGATGGGGTATTGTGGTGATCGGAGGCAATTGCTGAAGAGTTTCTGGTGTATAGGGACCGCAATATTTTTATTTTTATTTATTTTTTACGGACATTGAATCATTTATTTATGGACTAATGTAAATTTATTAGATCTAGATGATTTTTACACGGTTTTCAGATATTTATTTATGCACTATAATTTGAATGCACTTTATTGAAGGAGCGTGCTGCTTTTTGTGTGTGTATATATATATATATATATATATACAGCCCTCAAAAATTACACTCGCATTTTGCGAGTGATTTTTGAGGGCTGGCGAGGAGAAGAGAGGAGAGCTGCCACTGGTAGATCACAGCAGGGAACATTCAGACTTTTGTTTCATAAGCTGTGAGTGTTCCCCCGCCGTGCGCCGTCACATAAGCCCCTCCCCTTTTCCGGGACTTTGATAGACAGATCACCCGTCCAATCCTAGGACGGGTGACATGTATCAAACTTCCCCGGACAAGGGGAGGGGCTTATGTGACGGCGCGCCGCGGGGGAACACTCACAGCTTATGAAACAAAAGTCTGAATGTTCCCTGCTGTGATCTGCCAGTGGCAGCTCTCCTCTCTTCTCCTCCACAGGTAGGCAGCAAATGGTGGGGAGACACTGGCTGCACATGGGGGGGGACACTGGCTGCAAATGGGGGGGAGGACACTGGCTGCAAATGGGGGGGGGGGGGGAGGACACTGGCTGCAAATGGGGGGGAGGACACTGGCTGCAAATGGGGGGGGGGAGGACACTGGCTGCAAATGGGGGGGAGGACACTGGCTGCAAATGGGGGGGGGAGGGGGGGGGGGGAGGACACTGGCTGCAAATGGGGGGGGGAGGACACTGGCTGCAAATGGGGGGGGGGGGGAGGACACTGGCTGCAAATGGGGGGGGAGGACACTGGCTGCAAATGGGGGGGGGGACACTGGCTGCACATGGGGGGGGGGACACTGGCTGCACATGGGGGGGGGACACTGGCTGCACATGGGGGGGGGGACACTGGCTGCACATGGGGGGGGGGACACTGGCTGCACATGGGGGGGGGGGACACTGGCTGCACATGGGGGGGGGGGGCTGCACATGGGGGGGGGGACACTGGGTGCACATGGGGGGGGGGGGGGGGGGGGGGGGGTAGGACACTGGCTGCACATGGGGGGGGGGGGACAACTAGGGGGGGGGGGAGGGGGGGGGGGGGGGGCTGCCCATGGGGGGGGGGACACTGGCTGGCTGCACATGGGGGGGGGGGACACTGGCTGCACATGGGGGGGGGTGGGGGGGGGGGGGGCTGCACATGGGGGGGGGGACACTGGCAGGGGGGGGGGGCAGGGGGGGGGGGGGGGGGGGGGGAGGGGGGGGGGGGGGGGGGTGGGGGGGGGGGGGGGGGGGGGGGGGGGTGGGGGGGGGAGGACACTGGCTGCACAGGGGGGGGGGGACACTGGCTGCACATGGGGGGGGGGGACACTGGCTGCACATGGGGGGGGGGGACACTGGCTGCACATGGGGGGGGGGGACACTGGCTGCACATGGGGGGGGGGGGACACTGGCTGCACATGGGGGGGGGGGGACACTGGCTGCACATGGGGGGGGGGACACTGGCTGCACATGGGGGGGGGGGGGGGGGGGGGGGAGGGGGGGGCACTGGGGGGGCTGGGGGGGGGGAGGGGGGGGGGGGGAGGGGGGGGGGGGGGGGGGGGGGGGCGGGGGGGGGGGGGGGGGGGGGGGGGCAGGGGATGGGGGGGGGGGGGACACTGGGGGGGGGGGGGGGGACGGGGGGGGGGGGCTGGACATGGGGGGGGGGGGGGGGGGGGGGGGGGGGACACTGGCTGCACATGGGGGGGGGGGACACTGGCTGCACATGGGGGGGGGGGGGGGACACTGGCTGCACATGGGGGGGGGGGGGGGGGGGGACACTGGCTGCACATGGGGGGGGGGACATGGGGGGGGGGGACACTGGCTGCACATGGGGGGGGGGGGGGACACTGGCTGCACATGGGGGGGGGGGGGGGGACACTGGCTGCAAATGGGGGGGGGGACACTGGCTGCACATGGGGGGGGGGGGACATGGCTGCACATGGGGGGGGGGGAGGACACTGGCTGCAAATGGGGGGGGGGGGGCTGCACAGGGGGGGGGGGGACACTGGCTGCACATGGGGGGGGGGGAGGACACTGGCTGCACAAGGGGGGGGAGGACACTGGCTGCACATGGGGGGGGGGGAGGACACTGGCTGCAAATGGGGGGGGGGGGACACTGGCTGCAAATGGGGGGGGGGACACTGGCTGCAAATGGGGGGGGGGGACACTGGCTGCAAATGGGGGGGGGGGGGGGGGGGGGGGGGGGGGGGGGGACACTGGCTGCAAATGGGGGGGGGGGACACTGGCTGCAAAAGGGGGGGGGGGGGGGGGGGGGGGGGGACACTGGCTGCAAATGGGGGGGGGGAGGACACTGGCTGCAAATGGGGGGGGGGGACACTGGCTGCACATGGGGGGGGGGGGAGGGGACCACCAGGGGGGGGGGGGGGGGGGGCTGGGGACACTGCTGCAATGGGGGGGGGGCTGGAGGGGGGGGAGGGGGGGGAGGGGGGGGGGGGGGGGGGGGACACTGGGCTGCAGGCCTGCTCATCTGGGGGAGGGGGGGGGGAGGGAGGGGGGGAGGGGGGCCGGGGGGGGGGGGGGGGGGGACGGGGACACAGGGCTGCACATGGGGGGGGGGACACACTTGGGGCAAATGGGGGGGGGACACAGGTGCACGGGGGGGGGGGACACACGGCTGCACATGGGGGGGGGGACACAGGCTGCACATGGAGGGGGGGGGGGGGACACAGGCTGCAGGGGGGGGGGGGGACATGCACATGGGGGGGGGGACACAGGCTGGGGGGGAGGAAAGGGGGGACACGGGGGAGGGTGGGACAGGGGGACAAGGGATGCTCATGGGGGTGGTCACAGGGGGGGGGGGGCTCCCTCTGCACATGGGGGGGGGGGGACACAGGCTGCACATAAACATTAAAAGGTTTTTGTTCATTTATTGAGTGGGGGGGGGGGGACACGGAGGGGGGGGGGGGGGGGGTTTTTTGAGTTTTTGGGGTTTTTTTTTAGGCTGAACATGGGGGGGGGGGACATGGGGGGGGGGGACAGGCTGCACATGGGGGGGGGGGGACACAGGCTGCACAACATGGGGGGGGGGGACACAGGCTGCACATGGGGGGGGGGGGGACACAGGCTGCACATGGGGGGGACACAGGCTGCACATGGGGGGGACACAGGCTGCATTAACATTAAGGTTGTTAATATTTTTATAACTTAATTGCATAAAACATTAAAGGTGTCATTTAATGAGATAATTTATGAGGGCGGGTTTAGGGGTAGGGTAGGAGTTGGGCGGGGCAACTGGTGGCGAGTAACCCTTAAGGCCTGGCTAGTAGCTCAGGACTTGAAATTTTGAGCCCTGTATATATACACACATTTTTTTTTTTTTAACAAATACTGTAGCTGCTGACCTTTTAAAGATCAGGTACTCGCCAATGCCTGGGAATCTGGGACCCAGTGCAGTCTTGCCATAGCCGCTTCTTCTTACCATTGCGGGTGCCTGGCACTGTTCTCTTTAATACAGGAATCGGCTGTGGCTTCCTGAGGAGCCACACTTGTGAGGCTCCTCGCGGCACGTGGGTGAGCTCACGCTGCACTTTGTGAATGGTCCTGCAGTGTATTGGGACAAGTGACCCAGGAGGCTGCAGGAGGAGGTAAGGCAACAGACACCATCTTCACCAAAGCGAGGATTGCGGAAGTGGGAGAAGATACTGATAAAAATCGGTACTCACTAACCCTCAAGAAAGCTGTAACTCTGTTACAGGCTGGGAGGAGGGAGTAGACTGGTGGTTCTTCACATTTTGAGGGAAGTTCTGCTTTTAAAAAAGAAAAAAATAAGGCCCAAAAATCACGGACAGCCTCACCACTCTCCTCACCTAACCTGGCAGTCTCATGGTCATAGTACGCTGTGTCCGGAGTCCATTTCAGGTCATTGATTATTGCAGGTCAACTTTATTTCCCCGTTCGTCAATTGCACAATCCACTGAAGTATGCATTTTGAATTGGGACCCTCTGCATTCTACAAACTATGTCCTAATGTAAATAGAATTATCCTTTGGTTAGAATGAATAATAACATAGATGTCAAAAGGTTTTTTTTTTTTTTTTTTTTTTAACCTGCATTCTCTTCATTAAAGCGGAGTTTCACCAATTTTTTTTTTTTTTAAATTCAGCAGCTGCAAATACTGCAGCTGCTGACTTTTTTTAAAATATGGACACTTGCCTGTTCTGGCAGCCCACGATGTCGGTACCTGGAACCGATCTGTCCCTCGGTACCTGGAACCGATCTGTCCATCTTCACTAAGGGAATCAGGAAGTGAAGCCTTGCGGCTTTCCAGCCTGGTTCCCAACTGCGCATGTGCAATTCCCACTGGTCCCTGCTGTCTTCTGGGACCTGTGTGTCTCCAAGAAGACAGCGGGGAGGACGAGGAGGCGCCGGATATTGCATGGATATCCGCGAATACTGCAGCTATCTATGCCCGGAAGTGGGAGAAAATACCTAGATTATACAGGTATCTCCTCCCCCCTCCAACCTGAAAGGTGCCAAATGTGACACCGGAGGATTCCAAAAAGCAGAATTTTTGGGTGGAACTCCGCTTTAAGGTAAAAAAACCTTCCATTTGTTGTTTCTTTCCCCCCCCTCCCATTCCTAAACACTTACCAGAGTCCTCACTCAATCTTTGATTTTAGCCATCTGCCGACCCTTTTCTCTTTTCTGCTTTTCACAGGAGACACAGGTGGCAGCAGAAACCATTGGCTCCTGCTGCTGTCAGTCAGATCCTGTGAGGAGCGAACAGAGGGGCATGGCAGAGCCGCTCTGTGTGTCCATGGATGCACATAGCTTGGCTTAGGAGTGTGCCCGCACATGTGCCCCTATAGCGCAGGGCTTGCAATGGAGGCACACGCAGGAGAGGAGGTGTGGCAGTGCCGGTGGGGGGACTCCAGAAGAGAAGGTAAAAGATCGCTCTGTGCAATATTATGTACTATAAGTCTAAAACTCTTATTTTAGGAAAAAACAGAGCCCATCAATTTTTAAGTTCTCAGTTTAGGACAGGGTGGATTTGATTTAAATCAAGACGATTTAAATCACTAGTAAAAAGGCTTGATTTAAATCTACTCGATTTAAATCATAATTTTTAAAGAGCAACTGTAATTTCTGTCCTGCAGCAGCTCCTCCTCTGACACGCTGTTGACTCACCGACAGTCCCATTCACTTTAATGGGACGGCTGGTGCAGTGACACAACAAGGGGAGGGACATGGCGGCAGCAGGTGAGTGGATGCCCACTAACAGGCGCTGCCATGATGGATCTGAAATGACAGGTGATCTTTAAATGTAAGGACATATTCTTGCTGGTAGTTCGAAACTTTAATATTTGTAAACAAAGTAAAGGTTTCCCATTTTTTGAATAATAAGCTGTCAAGTTAGTAAAACAGAGATATCAGACCGATTCAGTCATACAGTTTGTAGTGTACGTAGATTTGCAAAACAATGAGATAAAGGAATATACCTGAACTTTGTTTTATCTCATGGTTACTGTGAAATTGTCTGAATGCATCAATGCAGTGGATGTTATCTCAGCTTGCAGAGCTTGGATTCATTGAACGAGTTTACCATAAGTGTAAATATTGCAGAATCTACAGCCTCATTCTATATAATTAAGCTCAGTTTCATGCTGAATAAACTAAATGATTAATGAATCTTAAATAGACAACTATCTTTAGATAGATTTTTACTCCAAAAGCATTTTACAAAAAAAAAATTGATAAAAATCAAAAAAATCTAGTTTAACCACTTGCCGACCGGCGCACGACGATATACGTCGACAGAATGGCACGTACAGGCAGGAGGGCGTATATATACGTCCCTCCTTTAGCCTGTCCGTGCCATCAGGAGCGCGCCGGGAGCGGCGGGCTCCCGCGCCGGTCGGGAGCCTCATTCTATATAATTAAGCTCCGTTTCATGCTGAATAAACTAAATGATCGCCGCGGGGACTCCCGCGATCGTCTCACGGAGCGGCTTAACGGGGAGATGCCGAGATAATCAGCATCTCCCCGTTCTGCCTAGCAACTAGTGACGCCGATCTCTGCTCCCTGTGATTGGAGCAGAGATCAGCATTCATAGCTGACAGCCACGCCCCCCCACAGTAAAAAAAAACCCCCTAGGCCTACTTAACCCTACACTGCCACCTTGTGGTTAACTCCTAAACTGCCAGTGTCATTTATATAGAAATTAATAATAAAAAAAAAAAATTATTTAAATGCATTAATTGCTGTAAAAATTTTTTTTTTACAAAAAATGGTCCCAAAAATGTGTCATTTTTTTCAAAATTGTCGCTCGATTTTTGTTTGTAGCGCAAAAAATAAAAATGCAAAATACCACCAAAAAAAGCTCTATTTGTGGGAAAAAAAGGACGTCAATTTTTTGGGAGCCACGTCGCACGACCGCGCAATTTCAGTTAAAGCGACGCAAAAAAAAAATTATTAATAAATGTAATTTAAATAAAAATAAAAAAAATCAGATTTTTTTTTTTATTATTTATTTTATGTATTTTAATCATTGATTTTTTTTTTTTTTCCACCCTGGTTTAGGACTTGTTCATACAGTACGAACTGCAGTGACTGGCGTTTTTCCATACTGGATCAAGACCAGTCACCCTGAGGGCACATGGAAAACAATTGCTTTCTATGTACCTTATGCATGCCACAACACTGGTGTGATATGTGGTGTAGTGGGGAAAAATGCAGATCCCAAGTCTGTTTTAACCCTTTCACTGCTAGCACTTTTTTTTTTTTTTTGTTTTTTGTATGCGTTAAAAAAAAAAATGCCTAAAATTATTTTTTTAAACAAGAAATAGGCTTGAAGATTTTTAAGAGGGATACTTTGTGGCATTTGCATAGTAATGGCTTTCTTCTGGGGACTCGACCATTCAGCCCATCTTTCTTCAAGAGCCTCCTTATTGTGCATCTTGAAACAGCCACACCACATGTTTTCAGGGAGTCCTGTATTTCACCTGCAGTTATTCATGGGTTTTGCTTTGCAATTTTCCTGGCAGTTGTGGTGGAAATTTTAGTTGGTCTACCTGACCGTGGTTTGGTTTCAACAGAATCCCTCATTTTCAACTTCTTGATTAGAGTTTAAACACTGCTGATTGGCATTCTCAATTCCTTGGATAATTTTTTTTTTTTTTTCACTGGATTAAGGATGCAAGGGTCTGTCAGCAGTCCGGTTGCCACTGGAGTTGGTGAATGTTAGAGACCTTGCGCTCCTCCACCTTCCGTTTGAGGATGCCCCACAGATGCTCAATAGGGATTAGGTCTGGAGACATGCTTGGCTAGACCTAATGGTCTGGCCATCACCTTTACCCTCAGCTTCTTTAGCAAGGCAGTGGTCATCTTGGAGGTGTGTTTGGGATCGTTATGTTGGAATACTGCCCTGCGGCCCAGTCTCTGAAGGGAGGGGATCATGCTCTGCTTCAGTATGTCACAGTACATGTTGGCATTCATGGTTCCCTCAATGAACTGTAGCTCCCCAGTGCCGGCAGCACTCGTGTGTGCCTTAGGCTGGCCACAATAAAAGGCCACTCTAAAATGTGCAGTTTTACTGTATTTGGGGGGGGGGGGGGGGGGGGGGGGGGGGGTCCGAAAATCAGTCAGTATCTGGTGTGACCACCGTTTGCAGTGCAGCACATATTCTTCAAATAAAGTTGATCAGGTTGTTTATTGTGGAATGTTGATCCATTCCTCTTTAATGGCTGTGCGAAGTTGCAGGATATTGGCAGGAACTGGAACATGCTGTTGTATACGCCGATCCAGAGCATCCCAAACGTGCTCAATGGGTGACATGTCCGGTGAGTATGCTGGCAATGCAAGAACTGGCATGTTTTTGGCTTCCAGGAATTGTGTACAGATCCTTGCAACATGGGGCTGTGCATTATCATGCTGCAACATGAGGTGATGGTTGTGGATGAATGGCACAACAATAGTCCTTAGGATCTCATCACCGTATCTCTGTGCATTCAAAATGCCATCAGTAAAATGCACCTGTGTTTGTTGTTCATAGCATACGCCTGTCCATACCATAACCCAACCGCCACCATGGGCCACTTGATTGACAACATAGACATCAGCAAACCGTTCACCCGCACGATGCCATACACACTGTCTGCCATCTGCCCTGTACAGTGAAAACCAGGAGTCATCCGTGAAGAGAACACCTCTTCAAAGTGCCAGATGCCATTGAATGTGAGCATTTGCCCCCCTCAAGTCGGTTACGACGACGAACTGCAGTCAGGTCGAGACCCCGATGAGGACAACGAGCATGCAGATGAGCTTCCCTGAGACGGTTTCTGACAGTTTGTGCAGAAATTCTTTGGTTATGCAAACCAATTGTTGCAGCAGCTGTCCGGGTGGCTGGCCTCAGATGAACTTGGAGGTGAAGATGCTGGATGTGGAGGTCTTGGACTAGTGTGGTTACACGTGGTCTACGGTTGTGAAATGCCTTTTGGAGACGGCTTATGGTAGAGAAATGAACATTCAATTCAAGGGCAACAGCTCAGGTGGACATTCCTGCAGTCAACATGCCAATTGCACGCTCCCTCAAAACTTGCGACATTTGTGGCATTGTGCTGTGTGATAAAACTGCACATTTTACTGTAGAGTGGCCTTTTATTGTGGCCAGCCGAAGGTACACCTGTGCAATAATCATGCTGTCTAATCAGGATCTTGATATGCCACACCTGTGAGGTGGATGGATTATCTTGGCAAAGGAGAAGTGCTCACTAACGCAGATTTAGACAGATTTGTGAACAATATTTGAGAGAAACAGGCCTTTTGTCTACAAAGAGAAATTTGTAGACCTTTTGCGTTCAGCTCAAGATAAATGGGGGAAAACACAAGTGTTGTGTTTTTATAATTCTCTCTCTCTCTCTCTCTTCCCCCCCCAGTCATGTTCAGTGTCAATGCACCGTTGTCATTTGCCGTTTAAAGATTTTATTTTATTTTTTATCGACTAATTTCCATTAATTATTATAACGCACATACAGATCCAACTATTGACGTAATAAGTATTTTTTTTTTTTTCACAGTAGCGTGACAATCCCTCCACCTCCAGTCTAACTAATCACTCTCACCTTATGGCATGGACCCCTGTGCAAACAGGTGGTCATGCAAGCGGGTATCAAAAGGGTTAACACGGACCATAAACTTCTCTCACGTCTCCTTAGATCTCAGCAAGGACACCGGGTCATGGGTAAAAAGAAAAGATCTAAGTGCTCACCGCTTAAGTATAAGATTACATTTTTGTGTTCAAACACAAACTACTCGCATAAAGATGATAAAAACACAGCATGTAAAGCCGACAATCGTGTTAGTTACGTAGGGCAGCAGCGGGTGACTTCATGCGTAGCTCTTCCCCCGTGTTACGTTCAATCAGAACTTCGACGTCACCGGACTCCTCCCCCTTCCCTTCGTTAGCAGACAGAGGCACTTGGGAAGCGGGAGGAGTCCGGTGACATCGATGTCTGTGACGTCGCCGGATCCCCTACAGAACTCCCTGAAGACCCAGAAGCCGATGGAGAGGTGAGTATCGATCAAAAGAATTAATCTAGGAATTAATCTTTAATTTCCACAGCCATATATATATATATACTTTATTTTTTTTTATTTTTTTACTTTGCAGTAATGTTGTGGCATATAAACATATATTTATAATTTTGCTTTCTCGTCTACTTTTTTTTTAAGCTGGCCAAAAAATACCACCCTGATGCCAACAAAGAAGATCCTCAGGCCAAGGAAAAGTTCTCTACGTTGGCTGAAGCTTATGAGGTAATTTCCTCCTTTTGTTTATTGGGAGGGTCAAAGTAAGACCACAAAGTTGCATATATATAGCAACCAATCAAAATTAATCTTTTTTAAAGTGGCTCTAAATTCATTAAATGAAGATTTACTATCTTATAGAAAAGGTTAATTGTACCTGGGTTGTGCATTGTGACATTAATGCAGACTTGTAAAGTTACTATAAAGTCCACCTTTTAAAGGATTCGTTCACCTAAATACTCTATGCAGTCCATGAACACTATTCCATAATTTTGAACTAATCTGATTTTAAAGATGTCTATGTATGCTCCTCTCATATTTTCATGTTTTAAAATTTTTTGAATAAAAATAATTTTGATATAATTTTGAAGACTCCTGCCTTCCAAAGTCCCCCAAGAGGAAAAACTGGCCTACTATTCTGTTTATCAGGGATGTGGGCAGGTAGTCTTCTTTCCATATAGTTTTTGGTACTACCCATAGTCTCATATTTGTAGGCCGTTTGTGCACGCAGTGAGGCCTGCCCCAAACGCTTCTGATACTTTTCAAAGCTTTGCCCTTTCCACTCTCTAATACGGACCAGCCTTTAGGAACGAGCGCCCCTTAGAAGTGCAGAATGGGGCACTGTTCTTCTTTCGAGCCCCACACATGCGCAATGTGCTCTCCGCTGAGATAATGAGCTCAGTGACTGCGACAAGAGAGGTAATGTTGCAGCTGTTGATGTCATCTTGGGCGACGAGACGGTGCTCGCTCCTGTACCACTGGGTGTCACCCATCATAACGGCTGGTCTGTCCTAGAGAAGGGGACGGGGCTGTGAAAAATATCAGAGGCAGTGCACAAATGGCCTACAGGTATGGGAGGTGCATAAATTTATACTTTTTACATTAGATTAGTTTAAAGTTTATAGATTAGTTTTCCTGGACTGCATAGAGCAAGGTGATCTTGCACTTTAAATGTCAGGAATTGTAACTAAAATTGATTTAGAGCTTAAATAATGTGTTTAAAGTGGTATTAAACCTGAAACCAAAAATGTACTATGTTGCAGCTTACCAATCATTTACATGTTGTGGCTGCTTTAGTTTTCTGTTTTTAGGCTTTTTCCCCTCCCAGTAACACACCTCTTCTATTAGAGTTCCCCCACTCTGGATGAAGGCGCGCAGGGACAGCATTGTTATTCTAAGGGGAGGACAGTGTTAGACTAGCAGATTTAGATACACTAAAACATTGCATCTTAACTCCAGCTAATACTTTATAAGCAGTTACTGCAAACAGTTTTTTTTTTTTTTTTTTTTTTTTTTTTTTTTTTTTCCCTTTTGGGATAAAGGTTTTATATAAATAAAAGCTGACCATTGTAAGTGCCCCTGTCAGTGGTCAATGGTTTGTCCTTAAGAGTTGTAAAGGCAGAAGGTTTTTTTATCTCAATGCTTTCTATGCATTAACCACTTAAGCCCCAGAAGGATTTGCCCTCTTAATGACCAGGCCATTTTTTATGATACAGCACTGCGTCGCTTTAACTGAGAATTGCGCGGTCCTGAAACGCAAATAGAGATTTATTTTTGGTGGTATTTGATCACTCCTGCGGTTTTTATTTTTTGCGCTATAAACAAAAAAAGGGCGACAATTTTGAAAAAAGGCCGATATATATTCTTCTACATATTTTTGGTAAAAAAAAAACGAAATAAGTGGATATTGATTGGTTTGCACCAAAATTATAGTGTCTACAAAATAGGGCATATATTTAGGGCATTTTTATTATAATTGTTTTATTTTTTTAGTAGTAATGGCGGTGATCTGATCTGACCAGTGACATTTTATACAGCGATCAGAGCTAAAAAATAGCCACTGATTACTGTAAAAATGTCACTGGCAGGGAAGGGGTTAACACCATGGGGCGATCAATGGGTTAAATGTGTGTCCTAAGGAGTGATTCTAACTGTGGGGGGGATGAGACTGCCTGGAGGAGGAGACATATCGCTATTCATACTTTTTTTTTTGATCAAAAAAACGTTTATTGAGCATAACACAAACGGATACATATTCGAATGCAGGGTGCAACATGCACCATAATCAAGGGTAAAACATCTGACATAGCTGTGCATATAATAGCAGAGTAATATTGCAGGTATACCAAGATTTCGTATAGGGGACCAGGCGGAGCAAGCAGGTGGGGGCAGGAGAGGGCGTGGTTTGCGAAACTGAGCTCTAATGGCGGGCGGGGGGTTCAGGCCAGTGTGAGCATATGGTAGGTGGGGCTGTGCCTAATCAGAAGTTGGCGGGAGGCCTCGCCTAAGCGGGGCGAAGCTAGGCGGGTGTGGGTCAGTTCTGTTCAGTACAGGTGGCGGAGTCCTCTACCCACCTGTCCCAGATTTTATTAAACTTTGCCGGGCATCCTCTGTGCTTGTAGAGCACCTTTTTGTAGGGGAGTGTGGCGTTGATCGTCCCCTTCCATTGCTGGATGGTGGGAGGTGTTGCTCTGATCCTGGTGCGAGCGAATAGCAGCCTGGCTAGAGAAATTTGCTGAGGTGTTTTTCCTCTTCTGGGAGGGGGAGGATGCCGAGGAGACACTGGCGGGGGCACAGGGTCAAGGGAGACCCCATTCGATCGTGGAGGAACTTGACAATCTGAGACCAGTATTCTTGGAGTTTTGGGCATGACCATAGCAGGTGGTAGAAGGTGCCTCGTGGGTCACCGCATTTGGGGCATGAAGGGCTTGTATCAGGTTTGAATTTGGACAGTCGGGTGGGGGGTGAGATAGGACCTGTGGAGCATATATAGGTGTGTGAGCCTATCTGACAGTTTGGGGGAGACCTTTTTTGAATCGCTATTCATACTTAGTATGAACAGCAGATCTGTCACCTCTCCACTGACAGAACGGCGATCTGTCTGTTTACATTGACAGATCTCCGTTCTGTGTCTCTCAGGAGCGATCACGGGGTGCCCGGTGGACATCGCGGCCGCTGGGCACGCGCATTGGCTCCGTCGTCGCACGCGCCCCCTAGTGGTCTTAAAGCGACACAGACGTATATCTACGGCGGTTTGCCTAGGAGAGCCAACCTGCCACAGTATAACTGCGGCGGCTGGTCGTCTAGTGGAAGATAAAAAGCCTTCCATGTGTAGCAGCCACCGAGCACCTCCTAATACTTATCTGAGCCCCATCTCTGTCCAGCGATGTCCACGAATCCCTCAGCCATCCAGGACCCTCCTGATTGGCTGAGACACAGCAGCGGTGCCATTGGCTCCCATGGCTGTCAATCAAAGTCAGTTAGGTAATCAGGAGAGAGAGAGCGAGGCCGAATGTCTGAATGGACACACAGATGCTGCAGCTTGGCTAGGGGGCCCCGTAGCAAGCTGCTTGCTGTGGGGGCATTCAACAGGAGGGAGGGGCCTGGAGCACTGAAGAAGGGACCTGAGAAGAGGAGGATCTGGGCTGCTCTGTGCAAAACCACTGCACAGAGCAGGTAAGTATAACTTTTTTTTTTTTTTTTTTTTTTTTTTTTTAAACAGAGACTTTACAATAACCCTGTAACTGCTACATTTGCAGAAAAGCTTGTTCTGTTGACAAACTGTTTAACTGGTGAGATCACCAGGTGAAAATAAGTGATTTGATCCAGGTTGCATTACTTGAATTCTTGTACATAAGATGTATTAATTGTGGTGTTTTATAAACAAGCAAGGTTTTTTTTTTTTTTTCATTAGGTTTTAAGTGATGAAATGAAACGCAAGCAATACGATGCGTATGGCACTGCTGATTTTGCAGCAGGTGCCGGCGGAGGTGGACAGCAGTATTGGAGGGGCGGACCCACCGTAGATCCAGAAGAACTTTTCCGCAGGATCTTTGGGGAGTTTACTGGCGGTGGCGGCGGCGGCACTCCATTTGGTGATTTCAACAATATTTTTGAACAGCCCCAGGAGGTGAGTTTAGCTCGTTGGGCTGTAGGTGAGTTACGTACACTGATGTGTTGTGGAGTTTTCTAACATGCTGCTGTAAAGGGCAGGGCATTGTATCGACCAGGTAATGTACAGTTCTGCAGAAAACTGAGACCCTGGTTTTACATACATGCTTGCAAGTTAAATAACACACCGGCATTGTATATATCTCGGGGAATACAGTGGCTGAAGGAATATGAGAACTTCTGGTTAACACAACTGCTGTGACTGTAATTCTGTATTTAGTATTGATCACACATGCAACTAAGCACTGCAATGTTACCTGGTCACATACAAGTTATTAGACACTGCAGCTGTACTATACGAGTCGTGGATAGTGAGGGGGTCTGGTTTTACACTTTAGTTAATCATTTGAGTAGTAAACTGTCACTGGCTTACATTGCAGTTTTATTGATTTCCTTCTATTATAGGAAAGTCATGTAGAATACATTTGCCTTTGTACAGTTCATCTGGATTTATCTTTTTCACTTCTTTTGTCACGCAGTACATCATGGACCTCACCTTCATCCAGGCAGCCAAGGGAATCAACAAAGAGATATCAATTAACATCACAGACACGTGTCCAAGGTGCAACGGAAAAGGAAATGAGCCTGGCACAAAACTTCAGCACTGCCACTATTGCAATGGCACCGGCATGGTACGAGCAGCAGATTGCAGTAATTGTCACATGACCTCTTAAAAGTCCTTAGAGGGAAACTGCAATATTTGGGGAAAAATCCATTTTAGTTAGTGTTGCACATTTTTAAACTAGTCAAAAGTTTCTCAGATCAACTATGGGTTAGGTAAAATGACAGAAAAACGTATGTTGCCTGCTTTGAGCCATAGCTTGTCTGATTGAAACTACCGATTGGCGATAAGTCATTCACTTGTGTAAATTTCTGCATTCTGTAAACAGGCTTTTTTTAGATCAAATAAACCATACCAAAGGGGCCTGAAGCTCCACCTGCTGGATCAAAATGAGAATGCAAAATGTCCATGTATATCATATTTACCTTTTTAAAGTGGTTGTAATGGGAAAAGGTTCTTTTATTCTCATGCATTCTATGTGTTAAGATAAAAATCCTTCTGTGTGCAGCAGCCCCAATCAGCCTCCCTAAGGCTCCATGCACACTGAAGCTTAAAAAAGCTTTTTCTGGACGCCAGATTGCTGGCAGAAAAAGCTGGTTGAACAATGTGCTTTTAACAGCATTTTGTACTAGCGTTTATGAGCGTTTCATAGCGTTAGCGTTTATGGGCGTTTATGGGCGTTTTTAATAAAAATACACAGAGGACACTCCAAAAATCCCACAATGTTTTCCAAACTCCCACAATGCATTGAAAAAATAGAGCGCTAATTAACGCACGTTTATGAGTGTTTAGCAGCGTTTGGCTTTTTTTAGCGGTGAAAAACTGCACTTTGAACGTGAATTTCTGGCGTTCAGAAAAAAAAGCCCATAAACTCCACTGCTCATTAAAGCTAAAAAACGCCCATGTGTGCATGGACACATAGGCTAACCTAGAGTGGAGTTTATGGGCTTTTTAAAAAAAACTCCCAAACTGCAGTTTATGAGCTTCAGTGTGCATGGAGCCTAATACTTACCTGTGCTCATCTAGATCCAGGGATGTTGCTGGAGTGCCTTGTCTGCCTGGGACTCCCCTCCTCATTGGCTGAGACAGCAGCATGGCACCATTGGCTCCCGCTGCTTTTAATCAAAGTCAGTCAGCCAATGAGGAGAGAAAGGGGATTGGGCCAGGCCACGGCTCCATGTCCCCATAGCAAGCTGCATGCTGTGGGGGCATTTCGCAGGAGGTAGGGGCCAGGAGCACCGAAGAGGGACCCGAGAAGAGGAGGATTTGGGCTGCTCTGTGCAAAACCACTGCACAGGGCAGGTAAGTATAACATGCTTGTAAAGTCTAGTTTTTTGTTGTTAAAAATAACAATCATTTTAAGTGTCAGGATAAATGATTCTTGTGTTTTCAAGCCAAAGAATTCCTGCTTTTATTCTCATACTGCATTGAATAAAGTGAGGGAAAATCTGTTCTGTATGACCAATTTTATTCTGGTACTTGTAGAACAGCTAGAAATGAATTATATTAACAATACTGTCTGTTTTTTGTAGGAGACAATTAACACTGGCCCCTTTGTCATGAGATCTACCTGTCGACGATGTGGCGGAAAGGGGTCCACAATGACAAATCCATGTCTGTCCTGCCGGGGTAGTGGACAGACCAAACAGAAGAAGACAGTGACTGTGCCAGTTCCTGCTGGTTAGTGTGATATGGCAGTAGACCTCTTCAGTAAAAGGGACTTGACAGGAAGCAGAATGATAGTGTGAGAAACCAAAGATGGAAGCTGTTTATTCTCTGACTGGGCTTAACTGTGATATAAGGATGGGGATAACACTCGCAATCAAGCAGCAAAATTTAGAATTGCTACCCTGAACCTAATATACAGCCCAGGAGTTGGGGAGTCTAATGTAAAGCCAAACTGCATACAGGGGGTCCCCGACTTACGAACGCCCGACCTACGAACATCCCCTACTTACGAACCGGGCGCTGTGGGGACCCTCCGCCATTTTCCGCCGTTCTGCACATGCGCGGCCATACGGAGCCTTGGAAAATGACAGAAATGTCCGTAATTTGCCGCGCATGCGCAGAACGGCATTAGACGGAACATCAGAAATGTCCGTAATTGTCGGTCTGAGCATGCGTGGCCGACTTACGAACAATTCCGACATAAGAACAGGCAGGCAGTCCCTAAGGAGTTCGTAACTCTGGGACCCCCTGTACACAACTTGTTGGCCATTATTAGTCCAGTATATGTAAACCATGGCTTCTGAGGAGCAGGGCTTCCTTTTATGGAGCTTGTGCTATGTTATCAGGTTGTACCTGTGCTATATAACACAGTAGTTTTGGATAAAGAGTTGTCCCAAGGACAAAAATAAATAATTTGCATGGCCAAAATGAAGAACCAACTTCTTATCAAGAAAGGGAGATAGACTTATACCTTCTGTTTTCAGAAAGTTTTGCTATGCAAGTTTCACAGTGTGTTACCAGTATACAGTCGTAATATATGCTTTCTTTCTGCTATCCAGGTGTGGAGGACGGGCAGACTGTTCGAATGCCCGTGGGGAAGAAAGAAATTTTCATCACATTTCGGGTAGGTGCACTGGACTGATTATCTAGACTGTATTTTGAAGTGCAGGTATCTGTTTTGCTCTTAAAAAGAATATGTGATAGACATTATAGCCGGCCATAGAGATCTCGACTATTGGCCAGTTCAGCACTGACCGGCTAATATTCGATCCATCTATGGGCAGGCTGGTTGTACTGAAGTAGATTCATCGACTGACCTTAGTACAACCAGCTTGTCAGATTTTTTGCATGCGATTACTGCGGCGGCTAGGAAAGGCTCCCTGCCAGCAGAACACAATAGTGCTGCGTGAGGGATTGCCATCCATCAACACTGACTGTGTTGATGGATGAGAGTGTTAAAATCAAGTGATTTTCTTTACTGCAATCTGTGGTTGCATCCTCTTTGCCTTGCTTAAAGTGGAACTTCACGCTCTCAATCAACATTGACTAATTTCAATCCTTGCGCTGCTAGCCCCAGTAAATAGATAAGAAAGTATATCCCATTTATTTGTTTTAAACTATATAAATATATATATATATATATATATATATATATATATATATATATATATATATATATATATATATATATATATATATATATATATATATATATATATATATATATATATATATATAATATTTTTTTTTACCTTTCTTCAGTTACTTCCTGGTTTCCAGGTCTAGGCAAATTATGGCATACATCCCAGGAGTCTTCAGGAGGGGCTTTCTCGGCTAAGCACACCCTCTCCTGCCTGTCTGGGCTAAGGGCAGATGGATTCCAGGAAGTAAATGCTACATTAAACATCTGACCTCACTTAACATGGCCACAGCCAGAAATGCTAGGGGGGTGTTTTTCAAAATGATTTCTCAGCATAGTAAAGCACAGAGACATGGTTGAATGAGTGAGTTTGCTTTGAATATTGGAAAAGAATTTAATAGCATTTTCAGTTTGTAGTGCTCAGATGCAGTGTAGGTCCACATTAATGCGGAGCTCCACCCTAAAGTGGAACTTCCGCTCATCGGATTCCTCCCCCCCCCCCCTTTCCGGTACCTTTCGGGGGGGACAGGATACCTGTATCCTTTCCCACTTCCAGAAGTCCGGCCGCGGCCATGATGCGGCCGTGACGTCACCGCATGGCTCCCTCCTCCTCCTCCCTCGGCCACGGGGCTAATAGGAGAAAGGAGCGGGGCCTCGCGCATGCGCAGTAGGGTTTCCCGGCGTGAAGCCGAAAGGCTACACTGCCGGGTTACCGTACCCGCAATGGCGACGGCAGCACCAGACATCTGATGGAGACAACAGCTGCGGTGCCGACATCGAGGGACTGCAGGACAGGTAAGTGTTCATTTATTAAAAGCCAGCAGCTGCAGTATGTGTAGCTGCTGGCTTTTAATATTTTTTTTTTTTTTTTCTCGGAACACCCCTTTTAAGTAATTCCGGACCTTTTAGCTTCTGCTCTGATATTTGGTCAGCAGAGGGCAGTAGTTCACATTGCAATTCTCTTTGCTTGCATAGTCTTGCATCATACTTGATATGCTTCGTTGAGCAACACAGAGTACCAAGTCCACCAAAGAGCTATTCTGTGCCAGTTTTTAAATCCAGTATTGAGAAATAACCGTTCCTGTAAAATTTTCCAAACAGTGATACATCCAACTGATCTAGTAATTACATAGTTATGGAAGTATAAGACAGCATGTTAACAGTTGGTGCCAGCAAAACATTTAACACAATAACTAAAGGAAAAAAGTATATAACAGTGAAAATTATGACCAACTCCAATGCCTTACAGTAACTGGAATGTGCCATAAGATACAACATAAACTTTGGGGGGGAGGGGGTAAAGTTCAGAAGAAACTTGCATAATATAATGGAATGTTAGTACAGTATTGACCCTTCAGTTACAGAATTTAGACACAGGAAAGACATTTATTTAGAGATACAGTGAGGGGGAAAAAAGTATTTGATCTCCTGCTGATTTTGTACGTTTGCCCACTGACAAAGAAATGATCAGTCTATAATTTTAATGGTAGGTTTATTTCAACAGTGAGAGACAAAATAACAACAAAAATATTCAGAAAAATACATTTCAAAAAAGTTATAAATTGATTTACATTTTAATGAGTGAAATAAGTATTTGATCCCCTATCAATCAGCAAGATTTCTGGCTCCCAGGCATCATCTATACAGGTACCGAGCTGAGATTAGGAGCACTCTCTTAAATGGAGTGCTCCTAGTCTCAGTTTGTTACCTGTATAAAAGACACCTGTCCACCGACGCAATCAGTCAATCAGATTCCAATCTCCGCACCATGGCCAAGACCAAAGAGCTGTCCAAGGATGTCAGGGACTAGATCTACACAAGGCTGGAATGGTGAGAGGGTGACAACAGTTGGTGCGATTATTCGCAAATGGTTAATCTCCCTCAGTCTGGGGCTCCATGCAAGATCTCATCTCGTGGAGTTTCAATGATCATGAGAACGATGAGGAACCGGCCCAGAACTACACGGGAGAATCTTGTCAATGATCTCAAAGCTAGGACCATAGTCACCAAGAAAACAATTGGTAACATGCAACGCTGTGAAGGACTGAAATCCTGCAGCGCCCGCAAGGTCCCCCTGCTCAAGAAAGCACAAGTACAAGTCTGTCTGAAGTTTTGCTTATGAACATCTGACTGATCAGAGGAGAACTGGGTGAAAGTGTCGTGGTCAGATGAGACCAAAATCAAGCTCTATGGCATCAACTCAACTGGCCGTGTTTGGAGGAGGAGGAATGCTGTGTATGACACCAAGAATACCATCCCCACCATCAAACATGGAGGTGGAAACATTATGAATTGGGGGTGTTTTTCTGCCAAGGGGACAGGGCAACTTCACTGCATCAAAGGGACAATGGACGGGGCCATGTGCCGTCAAATCTTGGGTGAGAACCTCCTTCCTTCAGCCAGGGCATTGAAAATGGGTCGTGGATGGGTATTCCAGCATGACAATGACCCAAAACACAGGGCCAAGACAACAAAGGAGTGGCTCAAGAAGAACCACATTTAGGTCCTGGAGTGGCCTAGCCAGTCTCCAGACCTTAATCTGGTAGAAAATATGTGGAGGGAGCTGAAGGTTCGAGTTACCAAACGTCAGCCTCGAAACCTTAATAACTTGGAGAGGATCTGCCAAGAGGAGTGGGACAAAATCCCTCCTGAGATGTGCAAACCTGGTGGCCAACTACAAGAAACGTCTGACCTCTGTGATTGCCAGCAAGGGTTTTGCCACCAAGTACCAAGTCATGTTTTGCGAAGGGGTCAAATATTTGTTTCACTCATTAAAACGCAAATCAATTCATACTTTTGGATGATTATTCTTTGGACAATAAATAAAATCTTTTTAGAATTGACAGAGCTTGTTCTGGGGTTATGTTTTCAGGTAAAATGCTTAAAATACCCTTCTTGCAAGCAATTGGTAGAAATATGGAGAAACCATCTTTTATGAGTGTATTGTGTTCAGAAGTGTTCGTTTTTAACGATACAGGATGATGGGAGCCGCATATATTACTAATAATGTCAGTTTATGATGTGTGTTCTGCACACTAAAACCTATAGCTGTGCCTTTGTGAATATTCTAAAATGAGGCAAGCTTCTTTCTCTGCTACAACGGCTTGATGCTGCTCTGCATTTACACCTTTTATGCCCAGTAAAGGATGTCCTGCAGTAAGTGGCATCACTTTTGTAGCACTTTCTTTTTCTGTGTTCCATCCTTTATGCTGGCGTTGATCAGGGACACTGCAGCATGGAATACAATGCCATTCCTTTGGGACCAAGGAGGAACAGCTGCTTAGAAAAGCAACTGTTATCATAAAAAAAAAAAAATGCTAATTAGACGAATTGTATGCAAGCAAAAGTACAAAATGAGGTCCGCTTTAAAGCCAGCCATAGATGTGATTTTTCTTTCCTTCTGAAAGAAAATCGCACAATTTCCCCATCAACACAGGCAGTGTTGATGGGGGGGATTCCCATTATTTTCCCCTGGCATGTGGGGCACGGGGAGCCATCCGGGCTTGGAGAACACAGTGATTTATTGCTAGTGGCTATAGCCGCGGGCAATGGTGGCCCGTGCATTGTGGGCGTCCGACGCCCCGACCCCCTCAGCCCATCCCTGCTGCTGCCTCATTATCCATGTGCCCGGCTCCTTTCATGACGCATGGACTCCTATGGCGGGGGCATATTTTTTGAAGCACCCGAGTAGAACCAGAGTCTATAATAGGCTTCAAAAAGGGTGGGCTCGGTGCGCAGAGGGTGCGCCTTGATCCCACCCAATTGTGTGACCATAGCGAATGAATATTCGCTATTTTCACACCGCATTGCCTCCCCACCAATCTGAGACCTGTTTCCTGATTGGACAGGCTTCCCTATTGGATGCTCAGCACTTTGGCGGAAGTGGGACAGAGTGGAGGAAGCTGAAAAGGGGAGAGGAGACACTGGAGAAGAGGACACCTTGCCAAGATAAGTGCCGGTCCTCCTGCACGTGGTGTCCCGCGTGGGGGGGAAGGGGGTAGTGTTGAGCGGGCCGGGGTTTCCCGCGATCCATCCGGGGGGTGAGTGATTGTGTGTGTGTGTGTGTGAGCAGGGAGGGACACTGGCAGCGTTTGGGCACACTGGCAGCGTTTGATGGGCACAGTGGCAGTGTTTGAGGGCAGAGTGGCTGAAATAGATTTTTTTTTTTCAAAAATTTTGAGCACCAGCTGGCAATAATTGCATGTAAAAATCCAGCATGCTGGGTGTACCCAAGTCGATCGATGGATAGACTTGGGTACAATCAGCCTGCCCATACATGGTTCGAATGTTGGCCAGTCCCTGCTGAACTGGCCAACATTCAGACAGTCAATGGCCGGCTTAAATGTTTTTAAAATTAATGGATTGTTGAACGGCAAAGGGTGAGATCTTGCATATACTGTGTGCATTCTGGGCATTTGCAAGGATGCCACAGCTCTACAGGAATTCGTTTTTTAACACAGATACTTATAGGCACCATAAGGTGCTTTTACTCCAGCAGTATTGTTAGACGGGTCCACTTTAGTTTTAGAATGAACTGTACAGTTTAACTTGGGCAGCAGCAAACCGATATTTACATAGGTTGAAAATGAAAAAGCAGCTCTAAGTGGATTGTAGTCGGGTTTATTGTACATGCTTTCTTCCTTTCTTCTGTAAACTGAGACTTGAACATTTTATCACCTGATTTATCTGGGTGATATCTTGGTGGACTCAGTTCAACCAGCAGATATAATCCCTATATCTTGGCCTGTCCTGCTGCCTTCTTCCAAATAGGTGTAATTTACTATTAATATGCAATATTGTTACAGGTGCAGAAAAGTCCGATCTTCAGACGGGATGGAGCGGACCTCCACTCAGACCTGTTTGTTACGATCGCACAAGCTGTCCTTGGAGGCACTTGCAGAGCACAAGGCCTTTATGAACCCATCAATGTTGTTGTAAGTTTTTCCCTATTCAGCTGCTGGTTTTAAATACTGTGTTTAACTTAAATTTCTTCTTGATCTGAAATTGGCTCTTTGTGTGTAATTTTATGTGGTTATCATTTGCATATTCTCAGATCCCAGCTGGTGCACAGCCAGATCAGAGAATTAGGATCAGCGGCAAAGGCATACCAAGAGTGAACAGTTATGGCTTCGGAGATCACTATATTCACATTAAGCTTAAGATTCCAAGGTCAGTGGGTCAGGGATGTGGCTATAACCATCTTAAAGTAAAACTGAAGCTTTCATAGTGGCAGGTGATAATTTGTTCTAACGTTAAAGTATGTCCCGTATACTTGCACATTATGGCATGCTTATGTGATACCTGTTTTCTACTTTGTTGTTCTGTTTCCTAAGCTGACATCCTTACCCAGTCGTCTTCCCGGTTTGGTGTCTTGGCCACCTTGATTGGCCAGTCCAGGATAACTTGACCCCCCTCTCATGCACATAGGAGTTAATGCGGCATTAAAGTGATTGTAAAGGCCTTTTTTTTTTTTTTAAATAACAAACATGTTATACTTGCCTCCTCTGTGCAGTTGGTTTTGCACAGAGCAGCCCGGATCCTCCTCTTCTCTGGTCTCTCTTTACTGCTCCTTGTCCCTCCCTCCTTTTGGGTGCCCCTCAGCCAGCAGCTTGCTACAGGGGGCACCCAAGCAGAGTCAGAGCTCCATGTATCCATCAGACATGGAGCCCGAGCCTGGCCCTGCCTCCTCTCTCCCCTGACTGGCTGACTCGCTTTGATTTGACCACTGGGCACTTAAACATCCTTAATAACCAGACCAATTTTCAGCTTTCAGTGCTCTCACATTTTGAATGACAATTACTCAGTCATACAACACTGTACCCATATGAAATTTTCGTCCTTTTTTTTTCACACAAATAGAGCTTTCTTTTGGTGGTATTTAATCACCGTTGGGTTTTTTATTTTTTGCACTATAAAAGAAAAGACTGAAAATTCTGTAAAAAAAAAAAAATATATATTTTTCTTTGTTTCCGTTATAAAATTTAGCAAATTTGTAATTTTTCTTGATACGTTTTGGCCAAAATTTATACTGCTACATATCTTTAGTAAAAATAAGTACAAACTGGTGTATATTATTTGGTCTTTGTGAAAGTTATAGAGTCCACAAGCTGTGGTGCCAATCTCTGAAAATTCAAGCAATTTTTTATTTTTTTTAATCTATTTTTTATTTCATTAAACATACAAAAATTGCCCACGCCAGGGGCAGGACCAAGTGGTCCCATTGTACAAAAAACATCATTTAAAACATAAGAACAAAACAAAAAAATCCTGATAATCTTAACTACTACCCCATCAAGGGGAATGGGGCCTCATCGGGTACATCAAGGCTCAAACCGTATTGAAGGGGAGAAAATGTGAAGTGACAGTACTATGACTGTCTATCAATTTTTAGTTTACAACACTTTTTTTTACTTCCGCTTTAATCCAACCTTTAAAACACACTTAAACTTAAAAAAATAGGTGCAGTTTGACTTATTCTTACATGTCCCTGCATCCTGATCAAAAATATCTCTTACATGGATACCTGTTTTTCTAAGAATCAGATGTTTCAGACATTGTACCTTCAGGCTGGAGACAGTGGGGTTCATTTACTAAAACTGAAGAGTGCAAAATCTGGTGCAGCTGTGCATGGGAACCAATCAGCTTCTAACTTCAGCTTGTTTAATTAATGTTTGACAAAAAAAAAATGGAAACTGATTGGTTCTCATTCACAGCTGCACCTGATTTTGCACTCTCCAGTCTGTAAATCAATGACAGAATGTTTACATCTTTTCCAGCCACCACTAGAGGGAACTCAGAGGAAGACAAGAGATGGACTGCTCATGTTTCCTACTAGAATATAAAATCCATCTCTTGTCTTCTCTTTAGCTCCCTCTAGTGCTGCAGAAGAATAAGTAATGTCAACCTTGCAAATATCCTGAAACCATCATATTTGACAAAAAGTTGCCTCAATGTGCTGATCTTTGATTAACATTTCTTTCCTAATCAATAGAAAACTGTCAGACAGACAGCGGACGCTGATGTTGAGCTTTGCTGAGGATGAAGTGGACGTGGAAGGCACAGTGAATGGCTTAACCAACACAACAACAGGTAAAGTGAAGCTATATGAATCTTGAGGATTTGTGGAATCTCGAGTACAGAATGTTTTAAAATGCTCTGGAGCTCAAAATGTACCCACAATTTGGTTATCTTTTTACATTCTGCCCTATAAACTGCCTATGATTATGGGTGTGTTTTGTTACTAATACCATCAATTTCCTTTAAGCTTTCCATATGGCTTTCAAAAAAAAGCTTCTTGCAGCTATGAAGGGCGGGCAGGTGTTTTATCCATACCTTTTGGCAGATTTCAACCCTACCACAATACTTAAAAGCCTGGAAGTTTTGATCAGAAAAAAGCTGACCCTTCTGATAGGGCTGAAGCCTGCTTAATGCCTCCTGGTCCCCATACATTCCTATTCATCCATCACTTTGATGGGCTGTCAAAAATACTGTATTTATTGGCGTATAACACGCACTTTCATTTTAGGAGTGAAGTTTCAGGGAAAAAAAACATACATTTTAAATAAAGAACTTTAAAACAAAAAAAAAAAAGGTCAGTGCCCATCAATGCAGCTTGATCAATGCCCATCTGCAGCCTCACAATTGCCTATCATTGCAGCCTGATCAATGCCCATATGCAGCCTCACCATTGCCCATCATTGCAGCTTGATCAACAATGCCCATCTGCAGCCTCATCATTGCCCATCTGCAGCCTCATCATTGCCCATCTGCAGCCTCATCATTGCCCATCTGCAGCCTCATCATTGCCCATCTGCAGCCTCATCATTGCCCATATGCAGCCTCACAATTGCCATGAATGCAGCCTGATCAGTGCCCATCTGCAGCCTCACCTCAGATTACTGCTGCCTTGGAGGGGGCGGGATGAGCTCTGTCAGATTACATACAGTGAAAATCTCCTGTTTACACGCCGGTCCCTCCTCCTGGACCAGCTTCTATGATAGACAGAACACTGGTCCAATGCCGGCCCAGGAGACGGCACTTCCTCTTACAGAGGCTACTGAGTAAATAGGAGATTCTCACTTTATGTAATCTGACGGCGCTCGTCCTGCCCCTCCTCTCCTAGGCAGCCCAAATTGCAGTATCGGCGTATAACACGCACACACTATTTGCACACGATTTTCAGGGTGAAAATGTGCGTGTTATGGGCCAATAAATACAGTAATTGTTGGATGTGGAAGGAGAGAGACAAGTTTCAGCACTAACAGGTAGAACTAGAGCTTTATCCAGTGTCTGGCATTTGGACAGAGTTGGGGTGCTGAAATCTGTGGGCAGAGCCGATCGGCCCTATAGGCACACTATGCAAGCTGCTTAGGGCCCCCGCCGCTGTGGGGGGCCCCCCCAAGACCCAGCATCCCCCCTGCACCTCTGGCTGGCCGTTTAGAGTGCAGTGAGGAGAGGTGGGAGGAGGTGGAAGGTGGCGATCGGCAGCTCTATAGTGCCTGAGTGGGCGGCGGGATCTCCCTGGGGTTTGTAGTACTCTCAGTGTATACAGTGAAGAGGAGAAGGGAGGGGCCTCTGACCCAGGCAGGTATCAGTTTCACTTTCACTTTGCTTGAACACCCCTCCCCTCTCCGCTGTATACATTCGGAGATAGAACTACTAGCCCCAGGGAGATCCCCCTGCCTGTGGACACCATATAGCTGCCGATCGCCGCCTCCCACCTCCACCAGCCAGGTACAGGGGAACCTCTGCAAGGGGGGGAGTCAGATGTTTGGGGGCCCAAATGTAAGAGGAGGGGCTTTCTGGGGACACTAATGTAAGGAAGGGGGCCTCTGGGGACACTAATATAAGAGGGGGGCTCTCTGGGGACACTAATGTAAGGACGGGGCCCTCTGGGGACACTGATGTAAAGACGGGGCCCTCTGGGGACACTGATGTAAAGACGGGGCCCTCTGGGGACACTGATGTAAAGACGGGGCCCTCTGGGGACACTGATGTAAAGACGGGGCCCCTGGGGACACTGTCAGAGGGGGGGGCTCTCTGGGGACACTAATGTAAGAGGGAAGGCTCTCTTGGGACACTAATGTAAGGGGAGGCTCTCTTGGGACCATGGTGTAAGGGGGGGCTCTCTGGGGACCCTGGTGTAAGGGGGGCTCTCTGGGGACCCTGGTGTAAGGGGGGCTCTCTGGGGACCCTGGTGTAAGGGGGGCTCTCTGAGGACCCTGATGTAAGGAAGGGCTCTCTGAGGACCCTGATGTAAGGAGGGGCTCTCTGGGGAGCCTAGTGTAAGGGGAGGCTCTCTGGGGACCCTGGTGTAAGGGGAGGCTCTCTGAGGACCCTGATGTAAAGGGAGGCTCTCTGGGGACCCTGATGTAGGGGGATACCCTCTGGGGACCCTGATGTAAGTAGGGAGGCTCACTGGGGACCCTGATGTAAGGAGGGGCTCTCTGAGGACACTAATGTAAGGGGGGCTCTCTGGGGACCCTGATGTAAGGAGGGGCTTTCTGGGGACCCTGATGTAAGGGGAGGCTCTCTGGGGACTCTGATGTAAGGGGATGTTCTCTGGGAATCCTAATGTAGGGGGAGGCTCTCTGGGGACCCTGATGTAGGGGGAGACTCTCTGAGGGCACTGATTTAAGGGGGGCTCTCTGGGGACCCTGATGTAAGGAGAGGCTCTCTGGGGATCCTGATGTAAGGGGAGGCTATTAGGGGATCCTGATGTAAGGGGAGGCTCTCTGGGGACCCTAATGTAGGGGGAGGCTCTCTAGGGACCCTGATGTAAGGGGGGCTCTATGGGGACCCTAATGTAGGGGGAGGCTCTCTGGGGACCCTGATGTAAGGGGAGGCTCTCTGGGGACCCTAATGTAGGGGAGGCTCTCTGGGGACCCTAATGTAGGGGGAGGCTCTCTAGGGACCCTGATGTAAGGGGGGCTCTCTGGGGACCCTAATGTAGGGGGAGTCTCTCTGGGGACCCTGATGTAAGAGGGGGGCTCTCTGGGGACCCTAATGTAGGGGGAGGCTCTCTAGGGACCCTGATGTAAGGGGAGGCTCTCTAGGGACCCTGATGTAAGGGAGGCTCTCTGGGGACCCTAATTTAGGGGGAGGCTCTCTGAGGACCCTGATGTAAGGGGGGCTCTCTGAGGACCCTGATGTAAGGGGGCTCTCTAGGGACCTCATTCTGTTCTATATTGTTGTACTTATTCTTTGACTGTTTTGTTTAAAGGAGGGAGGATTGTTTTGGGAGCACTGAAGTGTCAGGTGTGACTGTGTGGCAATGGCAAATGGTTTACATAGCTCACGGCATCACTGGTCAAGTAGAGGGCCCCTTAGCAGAATTTTGCTTAGGGCCCCAGGGAGGTCAGGATCGGCACTGTCTGTGGGTGCCTGAATGTTATACCTGCTGGCAGATTTATCTTTGTATATTATCATAGTGTGAGAAAAGGTTAGGAGTGGCAGGTCTTGTATTCTAAATAAAAAAAGTTTTACTTGGCAACCAGATTCATTTTTCTGATTGCTAAATGTGCATTGGAAAAAATGGAAATCTGATCAGTAGACTTCAAAGTGTCTGAAATTAGAACTGTTTGTATTACTGTACAGCCATTACATTTTGTCAGTTTCACAGTGCACAATAAAATTCAGATTTATGGGTAGGGTAATACAGAGATCTTCTATTAGTATATAAGTGCTAGTTTGCATTGACTTGCATTGTACTGGGCTGATACTTGTTCTACTCTTTCTGCCCACTAGGCAGTACCCGACAGAGCTCTGCAGCTGGGAAGGAGAGTCCTGAGGCTGAGCAGGCAGGGGAAAACAAGGAGGGATTCCTAAGCAAACTAAAGAAAATGTTTAGTTCATGACGGTAGGAGCGCCCTGTTTGTTTCCATGCACAAGGCCAGTTCTCCTTTATCTTACTATATTTTAATCTGCTCCTCATCTTCGATTAATGAACTTGTATTTCGTTCTAAATTGGCACCATGTGGGGAAACCCATCTAGTGTATGGGGGGTACACTACAGCTATATGTGATATTTTATGCTCCTGTTTTTTTTTATCAATGCCTGACTACTTGTCAGTGATGTTCTCTCTTACCAGCTGCAGCTTTAGTTAGTGCCCATTGGAAAGGGATAAAATCTTTCTAAGATATTTGTGTATCATGTCAATTTCTCCTGAGGATACCATCTTCATCTGTAGACTGCCATTGGGTCATTCTTGCAACTTGTGTAGTTTTTGGAAGTTGAGCAGGCAATAAAGTGAGGCAACATCCGACTCTGGGTTATAACCTCAGCTGCGATGCTTTAAATCCCCACTCCAGGCTGCTGTTAAATGTATGCATGTCAGCCTGCTGGATTGAACAAAAAAAACTTAGTGTGTACCCCGCATAAGAGCAGGTACCACCTTTTGGAAATGTGGCTTTCTTCCCTGACTGAGCATTGATGGGATGTTGCCTATTGTAGTCCGGATGTGACTTATCGGCTGCCATTTTCATGTCTGTTATCACATTCTACACTGATCAGTATGGTGGATGAAGCTTTCATTTGCCGTTTGGATAAGTACCATAGACTGCTGATTCCTGCTGGAGAGATGACCGATGCTGTATATTATACCAGAATTTAGTTTTCTAATCAATGAGGTCTGTTAAAAAAAAAAAAAAAAAAAGTGCGAGTCTGCGTGTGTGCCCATTTTTTCGAATTAGCCCTGAAATATTGCTGCATTTAGAAACAGACATGTGACACGGTTTTTAACGATTAGTGGTGGGATGCCCCGATTTTCATATAGTCATTACTGTGAAAAAAAATTGGTTATGGCTGGCATAAGTGTGCCATAATCCTTGCTGCTGCCATATTTGAAAGGAAACCTGTAGAGAGAAAATATGGAGCCTTCTATTGCTTTACCCCCTCTGAAAGTACTGGTTCCCTTTCTCTCTGGCCTCCATACTTTGAGTCACTTACCAGGAATAAGTATCAATCTATTGAAGTCAAAGAAAAATTAGCATTGCATGATCTTGGGAAAATTTGCACTTCTCTAGGATAGTCAAGCTTGAGGTTTTTCAAGCGCTAGAAACTAACCTGTAAATTAACTGACTTGTTCTCTGATAAACTTGATTTTATCAATATTACAGCTGGCACATACCATCCAGGATCAACATAAATTTTCCCCATTTGACCCTTACTAAGACATTCTTTTTGGAATCTCTGGTCAATTTCACTACCACTAAAGAAAACTAATACTTGTTCTGGGTCAGTGACTTAGAACTAAAGACAGAATGAAAATAGCACTCTAGCAATGGCAGCCTATGTATCTTTCTAGTACAGGTTTCCTTTAAAGTGATCTTGTCGTTAAACCAAATAATTTTACACAAGCCATACCTGTAAAAGTAGAAATAACATACTTGCCTTTCTTGCTGATGATACTCCACCACAATAATAGGAAATTGGTTGCCAAAGTCTGCACTGAAACTGATACTTGTGGGAATGTCAGGCTCTGTGGTCCCCCCCGCAGCTCCCACTGGCTCCTCCTGTGGACCAGATCACCACCGGATCCTGTAAAGGAGGGAGGTCAGAGGGAAGAATTGGTGGGAGATGTTGGCAGCCATCAAGACTGACACTCTTGGTTTCCCTTCAGACTTCTGGAAAAGATTTCTTAGCATCGGAGTAGGGTGCAGTGGTGTGGGCCAAGTCAGGTAATATTTTCTCAGTGTATAAAGTTATTACTAATAAATATACCTACTATGCCGACTAAATCCTTTTTTTTTTTATCTGTGTGCTGCAGGAAAGAGATCAACTGGAAACTAGGAGAGAAAAAAAAAAATGTGGACTCTACTTAATATAGAGACATGTCACTACGTTAAGATGCTGAAAACATCTTCTCTGACGAAGCCCTCGGTTTACTTTAGCTACCCCTGGCAATACATGATGACACCATATCAGACTGTAAATGAAGGAGACTTCCAAGGACCGGCCAAGTTTTTATTTTTTTCTTCCTTTAAATATTTCACTTGAAATTCTGTAGTGCAATTTATTTGTCTCAATTTCTCACACAAGCTGTAAAGATTGTTACCCAATGAAATACATGGAAGTTTGTCCCCCTTTTTTCACAAGATCTTTCTGCACTCAAATATAGTATATTTGACTTTATATTATTCTATGCCGTGCATCCTCTCATGGGGGGCTTACTTGTTGGCACAGCCAATGGTACATACAGTAAAATTAAGTAATTGTGAGAATATCAAATGTGCAAAGGCACCTTGGCTTATAAATGTTTTGTGTTCTAGGACAGCGTTTCCCAACTCAGCATCTTGGAAACCACCAGCAGCGCATGATCTACATACTTTAGTTGGGAGGATGGGTGCATTTGAGTTTTATTTGTTAATGTCTATTTGGAGAACCGCCTGTCTGTGTTGCTTATAGCAGCCAATCGGATCCTTCATTTGAATATTCCAGTAAAGTACTGAAGTAAAGTGAAAACAGTGGTTTCAAATGTGCCATGTTAATATTTGCTTAAAGCGGAACTTCAACTAAAATGGGAAGTTCCACTTATGCTCCTCCTCCATTTCTTCCTTGGCCATTATTGTAAATTAGTTTTTTCCTGGAAGCATTTACCTATTTCTGACAGGTACCCGCTCCCAATTCCACTTCTCTTGCCTAGACAATAAAGAGGAAGTAAACCCTGATGGGTTTTACTTCCTCTTTATTTCCCTGCAAAGGTAAAGCATAATGGGCTACTATGCACCGCATAGTAGCCCATTATGTGTCACATACCTGAAAACTAAGCCTGTGATGTCACCGCTGTCCCCACTAGCAGCGAGTGTCCATCCAGGGCCGGGAACTCCAGCTCTGACTCATGTGATATCGCATGCGCGCAGGAGCCGCCAGTCATGGCATGACCCCCCCTTTAGAAACGGCACGATCTGCCCTTTCTAAAGTGTCCATGCTCTGTAGACATCGGCGCCCAGCTTTATTGTAAATTTCTCCTAAACCGTGGTGTTTTAGGAGATATTTACAGTACCTACAGGTAAGCCTTAATATAGGCTTACCTGTAGGTAAAACTGATTGTACAGGGTATACAACCACTAACAGTGGAAGTTTGGCCCCCGTCTTTGCCTGCAACCTTCTGAGACATGTCACACTTTTCCAGGAGGCTGCAGGACCAGTCTGCGAGTGCAACACATCTCGCACAGTGGGAATCGGGTTGTAAAACAGCAGAAAGTCACAGCTGGCTTCCCAGAGCAAAGATGGTGGAGCCAGGAACCCTCAGACCAGTGAAGAACCAGCCCAAGTACAGAAAGCGATGGCTGGTAAATGCGTGTTTAATAAAAATAGTATAGGTAGCTGCTGACTTTATTTATTTTCAAAAATGACTGAAGTTGCTCTTTTTTGGACAATGCGTTAAAGTGCAAAGACTTCGGCAAACCTAATGACTACCAAGAGCTATCAATTTGTGATCCTTATATGGTGACTGCGCCAAGAAACATGTTATGTAAGAAATGCATTAAACATTATAGCTTAACCATTTGCCGACCGGCGCACGACGATATACGTCGACAGAATGGCACGTACAGGCAGGAGGGCGTATATATACGTCCCTCCTTTAGCCTGTCCGTGCCATCGGGAGCGCGCCGGTCGGGACCCCCGTGAGTCCGGCCGCGGTCCCCGCGGACTCGATCGCCGCGGGGACTCCCGCGATCGTCTCACGGAGCGGCTGAACGGGGAGATGCCGAGATAAACAGCATCTCCCCGTTCTGCCTAGCAACTAGTGACGCCGATCTCTGCTCCCTGTGATTGTAGCAGAGATCAGCATTCACTAGCTGACAGCCACGCCCCCCCACAGTAAAAAACACACCCCTAGGCATACTTAACTCTTTCACTGCCCCCTTGTGGTTAACCCCTTCACTGCCAGTGTCATTTATACAGAAATCAATGCATTTAAATGCATTAATTGCTGTAAAAATGACAATGGTCCCAAAAATGTGTCAAAAATGTCCGATGTGTCCGCCATAATGTCGCAGTCACAAAAAAAATTGCAGATCTCCACCATTAATAATAAAAAAAAAATTATTAATAAAAATGCTATAAAACTATCCCCTATCTTGTAAACGCTATAACTTCTGCGCAAACCGATCAATAATCGCTTATTGCGATTTTTTTTACCACAAATATGTAGAAGACTACGTATCGGCCTAAACTGCGGAAAAAAAATGTTTTTTTATATATTTTTTGGGGATATTTATTATAGCAAAAAATAAAAAATAATGCATTTTTTTCAAAATTGTCGCTCTATTTTTGTTTATAGCGCAAAAAATAAAAACCGCAGGGGCGATCAAATACCACCAAAAGAAAGCTCTATTTGTGGGAAAAAAAGGACGTCAATTTTGTTTGGGAGCCACGTCGCAGGACCGCGCAATTGTCAGTTAAAGCGACGCAGTGCCGAATCGCAAAAAGGGGCCTGGTCCTTTGGCTGCAAATTGGTCCGGTCTGAAAGTGGTTAATGCACAGGAATGTCTCTATTCTGCTTTCTGTTGCTCTGTATTGGATGTAGAGCAGCAGCCCTTGTTTCAGTGGCTTTTCCCCATGGATCCTGCTGAACGTACACCTAAAGATAACCTATGTTGTACCATGAGAGATATTGCCTATCGTAGAAGAAACTCCTGTTCAATGCTAGGAGCTGTCGGCAGTGCTTAATCTCTGGAAAAGATGTCTTTTTTTTTTCATGCCAATTCAGATTATTTTTTTAGTGCAGATATTAAAATATGCAGAAGAAACTCCTTGTGGTTATTACTACACTTACACTCTTTTGTACAAGTAAAGGTGCCTTCATATGTCTGAGGGGATCTGAGCTGAGGACCTGTTTAGGCAGCACTGTTGCAGAGCAAGGATGCAGACATTAAAGTATATATCAACCCCCAATCACTAATGTCATAGAAGATTTAACATGACAATGTCATTTTCCACATTTTTATAAGAATCTTGTTTCAACACTTTTTGAAAGTCAACAACTATAGGATGACAACAGTCTTCCTGTTTTTGCTTTTGAGTTGTCACCCTGTTGCATGCACCCCTGCCGGAGACTACGCCTGTCCATGCGGACACACATTTCAAAAGGCGTGGTTAACTGTTATCGGGAAGCTAGTTGCGTGCAATGATGTGCGGCAAAGCTGGAGTGCGCACATGTGAGACAGAAAAAGACTGGAGAAAACAGCAGCACTGAAATGGGAGGGGAAAAAAAAAGAGAGTGCGCAGAGTGATCGAAATGTCATCCATTGAGGGTTCACTGCTACCTAAGACATCCAAACCCTTGCCTAATCCGGATATTAAAAGTACAAATTTATTAACATTTATATGATTTACGTATTTGTACTTTGTGACTGGGAAGCAATGGCTATGCAGATTGTAATAATGTGAAGGTCTGATGGAAAATAATAGTTTTAATGCTCAAATTATTAGCATACGCCAGGATAAGGATCCTTTCTTTTGGGGAAAAAAAATGGATGCTATTTTCAGCTGCGTCCAATAACATTTGAAAGTTATGATCACATCATTTGAAAGGAAAAAAAGATACTTTAGCCAAGTGTTAAAGCTTTGTGAATTGAACTTATTGTATGCTCCCTGTTGTCAGGCTGTTTTTAAAAAAAAATTCCCAGTTTTAAAACCTAACTTTTTCAGCGACATGGCTTTCCAAAAATATGTCTACAATACAACCTGCAATATTTATTTTTATCACAATGAATGTTATAAGATGGGAATAACAGAGATATTGGTTTAATTTGACTAAATAAAAAAAAAGATAAATGGGTAAACCTACTAAATGGCGTTCTTGCACAGTTTAGGAAATGCCATAATTTGTTGCATTCATTGTCCGTAATATTTTCTATGTGCATATGAAGTTTGTTTTGCTGCGGATTTTGATTTAAATACCTTATAAAACCTCTTCCACTCACAGTAATTTCCTGTGATAGAGAAATAATTAAATATAATATAAAAAATTTCTTGAGGCAATCCATCATTAAAAAATGGTTTGGCTGTTTTACTTACAATACAAGTATTGTCTGTTTAAAACTCAAACAAGTACATTACTATAGGGTCAAAGAGGACTTGAATTCTATTCATAACACATTTACATATGCATAATATCTAGATTTATAAAAATATAGCTACAATAAAATGTGCTAGTGCTACTCGATGCCTTTTTGCATTCCTTGCTGTTCTTGTATAGTATTGTGGAGCTGCTATATGTCACTGTTGTAGAGAAGGACACACAAACTGTTTTTTTTGTGTGGCCTCGTGATCTCTGAATTCTGTGCTGTAATTCACATTATAGGCGGTGACTGACGTTTTACCGCATTGTAAAATGTCTGTCACCGCAGAGGCACACTGGAAACAATTGTTTCCTGTGTGTCCTATTCACACAGCAGTGCAGCCTAGCATTGTGTTGCAGCGTGCTGTGGTAAAATGCAGACATGCATTTTATCGCAGCACACCGGGCCGAATCGCACTACAATAACAGCCTGGCTTTTGGAACACCACATCCAGACCCTGCTGGACTGAACTTTGCAGGGATGGCCTGGAAGTGACCTGTGGGCGTAGGGTTCTAGACTCCGTTCAAGTAAAAATAAGCCACAGAGCACTTTCCAGGTCCAAAGCTGGTGGTATACCTCAGAACTTCACCTATCTCTTAAAGATTCCCTTTGTGACTAAGCTGGCTGGGCCAAGCATTGAAGCTAGCTCAATAACATAGGTCACCGGGTCCTTTAAAATTCCAAATTGTTTACCAGATTCACATTGTACTAATTGGTCTGTACATACATTGCGCAGAGCAGGGAAGTATAACATGTTTGTTATTTTAAGAAAACAAAAAATCTAGACTTGACAATCTAGTCTAATGGCCCAAATCACGCCATTATTTGCTTTGAGGGCAGAGAGCACAAGCTTGCTCTCATGCTGCCTCATAAAGAATGTGTTGTTTACCCACAGCCTTGTTGGCTTATGAGCTATCAGGTTCCAGGCAGGTGCTGTCTGCACTGCAGGTGGTGCTCAACAACAGCAGCAATGTAGAGGGAGAGGAAGCCTTGAGGAACCTGGTTCCTCTATGGTTTCCTGGGTCACTCGGGCAGCGATCAGATTGAATGCTGGCTGCCCATGTGAAGTGGCTATCTTAAGTGGCAGAATCTATTTAAACCCTGGCCCCTGTGTTTAACAAGCTTTATGCCATTGGGTAGGGAAAGGTACCCTATCTGCGCAGGACAGTTTTATTTTTTACTATGTTTTTTTTTTTTTGTATTTGCTTTGCAGGTATGGTAAGTCTTACGGTTATACTGCCTCTCTGCTTTTACAAGCAGTGGGAGGGAATGCCCCCCCACCGTCTTTCATGGTTTTCTCCTGTCCCAACAGGGAACCTGAGAATGCAGCCGGTGGTTCCGTCAGCTGACCATAGAGCTAATCAGAGACCAGAATGGCTCCAATCACCTCTCTGGCCTAAGAAACCGGAAGCTTTTCATGACTTGGATTTCGCCGGATATAAACAGCGCCATTGGGAAAGCATTTCATCACACCGATCTTGGTGTGGTCAGATGCTTTGATGGCAGAGGAGAGATCTAGGGTCTAATAGACCCCAATTTTTTCCAAAAAAAGAGTAACCGTCACTACCTATTGCTATCATAGGGGATATTTACATTCCCTGAGATAATAATAAAAAAAAAAATTATATATATAAAAAAAAAACACAGGAACATTATAAAATAAAAAAGAAAACAAGCACCCCTGTGCCCTCCCTGCTCTCATGCAAAGGGGAATGCAAGCGTCGGTCTGGTGCCATATGTAAACAGCAATTGCACTATGCATGTGCGGTATCACCACAAAAGGACAGATCGAGGGCAGTAATTTTAGCAGTAGACCTCCTCCGTAAATCTAAAGTGGTAACCTGTAAAGGTGTTTAAAAATGTAAGTAGTTAGTCACCGCTGCACAATTTTAAAGCACGTCGTGTTTGGTATCCATGTTCTCGGCCTAAGATCATCTTTTTTTAATTCATCAAACATTTAGGCAATATAGTGTGTTTTAGTGCATTAAAATTAAAAAAATGTCATTTGGGTACAGTGTTATATGACTGCGCAATTGTCAATCAAAATGCGACAGCGCTGAAAGCTGAAAATTGGTCTGGATAGGAGGGGGGTTTAAGTGCCCAGTAAGCAGGTGGTTAAACGATGCTCAATTGGTACTAAGGGGCCCAAAGTGTGCCAAGAAAATATCCCCCACACCATTACACCACCAGCCTGAACCATTGATACAAGGCAGGATGGTTTCACGCTTTAATGTTTACACCAAATTCGGACTCTACCATCTTTTCATCTGAAATCGAGACTCCTCAGTCCAGGCAACATTTTCCATCTTCTATCGTCCAATTTTGTTGATCTGTGCGAATTGTAGCCTCAGTTTCCTGTTCTTAGCTGACAGGAGCGGCACCCGGTGTGGTCTTCTGCTGCTGTAACCCATCTGCTTCAAGGTTTGATGTGTTGTGCATTCAGAGATGGATTTCTGCACACCTTGGTTGTATTTCAGTTACTGTTTCATTTTTCTCCACACAACTGCCGCTCACTGGATATTCTTTTTTGGACCATTCTCTGTAAACCTGAGAGATGATTAGCCATGAAAATCCCAGGAGATCAGCAGTTTAAATATTCAGACCAACCCGTCTCACACCAACAACCATGTCACATTTGAAGTCACTTAAATCCCCTTTCTTCCCCATTCTGATGCTCAATTTGAACTTCAGCAAGTAGTCTTCACCACGTCTAGATGCCAGGATGCATGGAGTTGCTGCAATGTGATTAGCAATTGAACAGATGTACCTAATAAAAGTGGCCAGTGGGTGTGAAAGGATATAGATATATCTATAGACACACAAAACACACAGTTTGGGAAGTATTTGATCCTCTGCTGATTTTGTACATTTGCGCACTGACAATAGAAATGATCAGTCTAGAATTTTAATGGTAGGTTTAGTTTAACAGCGAGAGACAAAATAACAACAAAAATTATCTAGAAAAACACATTTAAAAAAAAAAAATTGACTTGCATTTTAACCGCTTCCCAACCGCCTCCTGCACATTTACGTTGGCAGAATGGCACGGCTAGGCAAAAGCACGTACAGGTACGTCCCCTTTAAATTGCCTAGCCGTGGGGTCGCGCTTGCGCCACCGCGCTCGCGACCCAGTCGGGAGCTCCGTGACCGTGGCCGCGGGACCAGCAGACCCGATCGCCGCTGGTGTCCCGCGAAGAGAAAGCTGAAGAATGGGGAGAAGTCTGTGTTAACAAACCTCTCCCCGCGCTTCCTACACTGCCTGTCACTGATCGGCTGTTCCCTGTCATCGGGAAAGCCGATCAGTGACGTCAGACGTCAGCCACGTCCCCTACTGTGAAAAAAAAACACAACACGTCACACTAACTCCTCCCCGCCCCCTAGTGGTTAACTCCTTCACTGCCACTGTCATTTACATAGGAATCAGTGCATTTAAATAGCACTGATTTCTGTATAAATGACAATGGTCCCAAAAATGTCCGATGTGTCCGCCATAATGTCGCAGTCACAATAAAAATCGCTGATCGCCGCCATTACTAGTAAAAAAAAAATATATTAATAAAAATGCTATAAAACTATCCCCTATTTTGTAAACGCTATAACTTTTGCGCAAACCAATCAATAATCGCTAATTGCATTTTTTTTACAAAAATATGTAGAAGAATACGTATCAGCCTAAAGTGAGGAAAAAAAATGTTTTTTTATATATTTTTGGGGATATTTATTATAGCAAAAAGTAAAAAATATTGCATTTTTTTCAAAATTGTCGCTCTATTTTTGTTTATAGCACAAAAAATTAAAACCGCAGGGGCGATCAAATACCACCAAAAGAAAGCTCTATTTATGGGAAAAAAAGGACGCCAATTTTGTTTGGGAGCCACGTCGCACGACCGCGCAATTGTCAGTTAAAGCAACGCAGTGCCGAATCGCAAAAAGGGGCCTGGTCCTTTGGCTGCCAATTGGTCCGGGGCTTAAGTGGTTAAGGACCGCCTCCTGCACATATAAGTCGGCAGAATGGCACGGCTGGGCACAATCACGTACCTGTACGTGGCTCTTTAAGTGCCCAGCCGAGTGGCGCACGACCCGGTCCTGAGCTCAGTGACCGCGGGACCAACGGACCCGATCGCCGCTGGTGTCCCGCGATCGGGTCACAGAGCTGAAGAACGAGGAGAGGTCTGTGTAAACAAACCTCTCCCCGTGCTTCCTACTGAGCCTGTCACTGATCGTCTGTTCCCTGTTATAGGGAAGGACAATCAGTGATGTCAGATGCCAAGCCACGCCCCCCTACAGTTAAAAAACACACACCCACACGCACACTTAACCCCTCCCCACCCCTAGTGGTTAACTCCTTCACTGCCAGTGTCATTTACAAAGGAATCAGTGCATTTAAATAGCACTGATTGCTGTATAAATGACAATGGTCCCAAAAATGTCCGATGTGTCCGCCATGATGTAGCAGTCACAATAAAAATCGCTGATCGCCGCTACTAGTAAAAAAATAAATATATATATTAATAAAAATGCTATAAAACTATCCCTTATTTTGTAAACGCTATAACTTTTGCGCAAAGCAATCAATAATCACTAATTGCGATTTTTTTTTACCAAAAATATGTAGAAGAATTCGTATCGGCCTAAACTGAGGAAAAAAAATGTTTTTTTATATATTTTTTGGGGGATATTTATTATAGCAAAAAGTAAAAAATATTGCATTTTTTTTCAAAATTGTCGCTCTATTTTTGTTTATAGCGCAAAAAATAAAAACCGCAGGGGCGATCAAATACCACCAAAAGAAAGCTCTATTTATGGGAAAAAAAGGACGCCAATTTTGTTTGGGAGCCACGTCGCACGACCGCGCAATTGTCAGTTAAAGCAACGCAGTGCCGAATCGCAAAAAGGGGCCTGGACCACGGAGCTAACAGATGGTCAGACACACCCGTCCCATACGGGTAAATCACCCAGGCCGGGTCCAGGACCTCCACTCCATTTCAGTGGTCCACATCTGGAGGAGAGCGAAGCGAGTGCTCTGGAGGGTTTTATCACCATCTGGATTTGTGTTCTGTCACTGGGAATCTTTCAGTGCTTGCTGGGACTGTTAGTCCACCTCCTAGTCTGGATTACTATTGGATTTTATAGGATTTTTTATTGCAATAAGTTTTATATGTGCTGCACTTCTTTTTATACAATGACAGCTAATGAAGCATGGAGGGAAGTACAGCGGGGACCGGGGGGGGCGAGTGGGTGGATTAGGGTGTCCTCTCTCCTTCTCATAAGGTGAACTAACCCTTTAGGCCGGGGGGGGTCACACTATTGTGAATTGGATGAGGTTTCTCCGCATCCAAATCCCATGTCAGGAGATTGTGAGCGGCTCTCTATGGAGCTGATCCACACATATCCAGAGGGGCTCCGGGGAGAATTGCACAGGAGTCCTGTGTGTCTTCTGCTCCATTTCTGGTCCGAATTCAACCAAATAGTTCCACAACAGCTGGAGGGCCCCAGGTTGCCCCCCCCCCCCCCCCCGGGGTTAAAATCTCTGTCATGGTGTCTCCTTTGGTGGTATTTGATCACCTCTGCGGTTTTTATTTTTTGCGCTATAAACAAAATAAAGGAGCGACAATTTTGAAAAAAAAAACAAAAAAAACACAATATTTTTAAATTTTGCTATAATAAATATCCCCAAATGTAAAAAAAATTAAAAAACAATTTTTTCCTCAGTTAAGACCGATATGTAATCTACATATTTTTGGTAAAAAAAATAAATCCAATAAGCGTATATTGATTGGTTTGTGCAAAAGTTATAGCATCTACAAAATAGGGGATAGATTTATGGCATTTTATGGCGCTTGCCGGCTTCTAACTCCAGGCTGTGGACGAGTGCGGGTGTACCAAGATGGCCACGGGGCAACGTCACTTCGGCTGCGCATCGTGCATGGGCAGTAGGCCGGGTAGCGGCTTTGTGATGGGGAGCGGCTATCTGATAGAACACCGATGTTCAGTAAAAATAGCCAATTTATCGAGATCTCCAATCACGTCACTTCTGGTTATTGTAAATCTTTAGTAATTGGAGATTTCGAGGACTTGCTGTTTTGATACAACACCGGCAATCATATACACTCCGGTACACGATATTATGAGTCCGCTCCGATACTAACCAACAAAATGGCCGTCTGAGGAGGTAACAACTTTTTCCTTGTTAGCCGATGTTGTGTCAATACAGCAAAGTCTTTGTGTAGCGCAGAGAATACGGTTGTTGTTGTTGTTGTATCAATACAGCAAGTAGCCGAATTCTCTAATTACTGGCGGTTTACACCAACCGGAAGTGAAGTGCCTTCCTCTGGATCAACTGTGGGTATAGAATGGGGTTTATTGGATTGTACGATATATTTTATTTTTATTTATTATTTCTTTTTTTTTTTTATGGTTGAACTGGATGGACTTGTGTCTTTTTTCGGCCTAGCTAACTATGTAACTATGTAGTTGGAGATCTCGATGAATTGGCTGTTTGACAGAACACCGGTCAAACACAACAGTAGGTAATTCCTGCTGCGGTTTGCGAAGCAAAACACTGCGACATGTCTATTGCGTGCAGCTAAAGGGGAGCGGTAAAAACACGTCTCAAACACAAGGTTTTTACTACCCCCCCCCCCTCAACTGCTCCTGTAAACAAGCCCTGAGGCTGGGGGGTCACACTGGTGCGATCACCGACATGGCATGCGATTCCCTCCACATTGCACATCACATGCGGCATCTGTGCGATGCAAATTCAGCCGTACAATCTGTATATCGGAAATCACATCCATCACATTGGCACTAAAATGGGTCAGGACCCTTCTATGGGCCGCACTGGGATTCCTGGACCATTTCATAGTTGGCACTGCGATCTGATTTGGGGATGACACAGATGTCGGGGTGAACCAGTCTGCCATTCCAGTGTGATGGGCAGGGATTCCCACATCGCCCCGGGGTGAGAACCGGGACTTCTTATCATATCAGAGCAAAACCTGAACAATCCATTCCATTTGTATGCAATCAGATCCTCTCACTGCACAGCTGACAGGAGATACAAAGGAGATTGCACAGTGTATGACAACTCAGTGTATGAGTCCATACAATCTGATTGTACAATCTCCTCAAGGCTCACCCCACACACTGCAATCTGTCCTCACCATCAGATCTACCGAATCTGTGTAATAGGAGGACCGACTTACTCCATCCCACCCACCTCCATACAAGCAGGCAGGCCCTGGCACTACATCACTTATTATAACCGAGATCGTACAATCAGATTGTAATGTGTGTGGACTGACTATACAACATGATTGTACGATTCCCAGCAGGGAAGGATCTCTGGGAGCTCCCTGTTCATGTGGCAGAGGAAGTCCCCCCCAGTGCCCAACACTGGGGACTCAGGTTACTCCATCCCGGGAAGGACCGCCCTCACACAAAGAACCTCCCACCCCTTCTTGAACCAGCCGCCCAATCACCGGTGCAGTGCCATAGAATGAGATTTGCCATAGAATGAGATGCTCCGCCTCCATCACATCCTATTGGCTCACAATCAGTCTCACTTTGGCTATCATAGGGAGAGGATCTCCTCCCTGTGATAGCTGGACCTGCACGGAGCTCTCCGTGTCCCGGTCCAGCCCGGTGGATGGCTCATCTCTGTCACTGGAGGTAGAAGTTCAGTGCAGGGCACATAGGAAGGAGGAGGGGGGGGGGGGGGTGAGGGGCACACACCAATCATATCTGCAGAACTGGGCAAGCAGTCCCATGTGAAAGGACCTGTGGACGACGGGCACGTTACAGCCCCAGGTGCCAGGGTGTCCAGTGATAACAATCACCAGACAGAGAGAGAGGAAGGTACAAAGTCATCTGCAAAGCCTGCTTTCTGCTTAAACGCTTCACATCCCATTATATATTCACTGCTAAATAAGACTGTTCACAGGAAAAACCACCCCCCCCCCCCCTGCAACCCCAACCCCCACCCGTTCACCATTCATTCTGCACGGGGCTTTGTAAGTAGAGTAGAAGTCAGAGCATTGCGGTGCCCATCCAGGGGAAGTCTCCTAGCTGGACGCTCCAGCATTTACAGGTTCAAGAATTAAAAAGCCGCTCTCTCGCTAGCAGTGTGCAGGAGTTAATGGCTCGGCCAGCTGCTCAGAATCTCCCCCCGTCTAGGACAATGAGAGCGAATGGCAGCGGCGGAATGTAGTAAAGATCTTCTGCCTTTTCAATAGACTGAATGCAGAGAAGCTCCAGCTTGGAATCCTCCTGCGGATTCCTCAGCTGCTGCTGCTGCATGGGGGTGACGGTGATAAAGATACAAGCGGCACAAAACATTTTCCGTGCTTTGCAAAAGTGTCACTCAGCACTTTGAGCCATCCCTTAAAACCACAACTCAAATCGCCTATTTAGCTCCTATAGAGCTCCGTGCAGGTCCAGCTATCACAGGGAGGAGATCCTCTCCCTATGATAGCCAAAGTGAGACTGATTGTGAGCCAATAGGATGTGACGGAGGCGGAGCATCTCATTCTATGGCAAATCTCATTCTATGGCACTGCACCGGCTGCAAGCTCACATGGCTTTCTGCCTTCTACTACGGTAGCCCGGCTAGATAAAACAGTTCAGCTGATAGCGCCCCGCCTACCGATCTCTTTCCGCGTTACTTATTGGAAAAGCCGCCTAGCTACGCCAGTCCGGATAGCGTAAATGCCACGCCCCTCCACACGCCGCCTCTTGAAGCGATGTGTCTGTAGGCGCGCTCCCGTGTCTATTCACAACCCCAGTGCGCCTGCTGAGGAGACATGCGCGCTCCCGACGCACAGTCTTTTTATTGTTAGCCTCACTAGTATTGTATTCCCTCTTGTAGATGAAAAGAGCCATTAAAACAGAAAGAAATCACATCTATTTAGGACAAGTTTACATTGGCGCCAAAAGCAGACGTTTATACGGGTATTCCGAGCAACCTATCACAATGGTGTGCGTAGCAGCGAGCGATGACATCACATCGCACCACAAATCATCCGTCATCTGTTGTTTGGCTACCGTTACCGCTTCCCAAACGCCTCTATGTAAACGCACTGCAAACACGCCACAAATGCCTCACAAATGACTGTGGTGTTTTCTAACGCGTTTGTGATGCGTCCAGAAAGCGTTCATAGCTGAGATAGTACAAGCAGTGCCGATCCTGACCTCCCTGGGGCCCTAAGCAAAATTCTGCTAAGGGGCCCTCTACCTGACCCATGATGCCGTGAGCATAGGTGCCCAGAGAGCCTCCCTCCTTACATTAGGGTCCTCAGAGAGCCTC